>VWZD01005484.1:503909-577763 GCA_013396695.1 Sakesphorus luctuosus | reverse complement strand
GGTACTAATTGACAGGAAGCTCAACATGAGCCAACAGTGTGCCCAGGTGGC
The DNA here is from genome assembly GCA_013396695.1 of Sakesphorus luctuosus. Lineage (NCBI taxonomy): Eukaryota > Metazoa > Chordata > Aves > Passeriformes > Thamnophilidae > Sakesphorus > Sakesphorus luctuosus. Next base: position 577,712 of record VWZD01005484.1, on the reverse strand, counting down.
CAAGAAGGCCAATGGGATCCTGTCCTGGATCAAAAATAGCGTGGCCAACAGGACCAGGGAAGTGATCCTTCCCCTGTACTCTGCGCTGGTGAGGCCATACCTTGAGTATTGTGCTCAGTTCTGGGCCCCTCAGTTCAGGAAAGATATTGAGGGGCTGGAGCGGGGCCAGAGAAGAGTAACAAGGCTGGTGAAGGGACTGGAGCACAAGTCCTATGGGGAGAGGCTGAGGGAGTTGGGGTTGTTTAGCCTGGAGAAGAGGAGGCTCAGAGGTGACCTCATCACTGTCTGTAACTACCTGAAGGGAAGTTATTACCAGTTGTGGGTTGGTCTCTTCTCCCAGGCACTCAGCAATAGGACAAGGGGGCACGGGCTCAAGCTCTGCCAGGGGAAATTTAAGTTGGATATTAGAAACAAATTCTTTCCAGAGAGAGTAATCAGGCATTGGAATGGGCCGCCCAGAGAGAGGGTGAATTCCCCATCCCTGGAGGTTTTTAAACTGAGATTGGCCGTGGCACTGAGTGCCATGATCTGGTAAAGGGACTGGAGTTTGACCAAGAGTTGGACTTGATGATCTCAGAGGTCTTTTGCAACCCAATGGATTCTATGATTCTATGATTCTATGACTCTGTAAGAGTGGTAAGTTGACCAAGTCTGTGAACAGACTTAGTTAAAAAAACCCATGTACCTCTTGTGAGCTACCTCTGCTGACAGGTCTTTTGGGAGGTAGCAAGAAAAGATGCTGAATATCAGAGCTGAAAATGGAAATAGACAACTCTAGCTGTGTTTAGGTGAGGACTTGTTTGCTTCCTGCGGTGCCTTCTCAAGATCACTGTCAGAGTCTCCACAGGAAGAATTTTTCCCCTGTTTCTGCTCTCTCTGGGGAACTGTTTGATAGGCACAATGGATTTGCTTGCAAGTACTTTAAATAATTTCTAGGCCTTTAAGTCCCAGAGGAGGTCTAATTCCCAGCTGAAGCTGCTCAGTGGTTCAGGTCAGACCCCTGGAGACAGCCTATCTGATGAACAGTTTCACCCTACAGGGCAGGGGATGTCTCAAGCACCTTAAAAGAGAGTGGTGTTATTTGTAAACACATGTTAAGATATTTTGCCTTCAGTATATTATTACCATAATCATTACTTTTACTACTACTCTGTGGATTTTGTCTAACAGTTCTTATTTATACACATCAAGGCCATTTCTTCTTTAAGAAATCATGAGATAAGATTAAAATAGATTGATAGTGGAGTGTGAAGTGATTTGTCCTGGTGAATCCAGCAGGCTTGTGGTAGTAGCCACAGCTGCTCTCACCCAGAATCATCAAACCGACTCCCTGGGTCTGTACCCTTCTTCTAATGAGACTTTCCTCTACACAGATGGAAATTGCTGAGCTGACAGCAATTTTGAACTGGGACTCTTTTCCTTACAGTAAGTTCAAGTATGACTACATGTTTTCTTGTTTTATGTACAGCGTCTGATTTAACTCCAGAACCCTTTTTATTCCCTTTGCCTTCAACGGGAAAGATAAAGGTATGGATAACAAAAGCAATGTGCAAAGAGCTTGCACTGCAAGAAACCCAGGAGATTACTGCGGTAAGAAAGAGTTAGGAAGCAGCTGGGTGAGAGGGGCATTGTAGAAAGCATTCTGTTGCTTATTTTGTTCCTTTTCAGCACCACTAAAAATCCATAATTCCTTCACAGAGGAAGCACCATCATAGAGAGAGGCCAAGTCCAGTTCTGCCCACACCATGGAGGAACTCTGAGTGGTACATATATTATTGCTGTGTTTAAGGGCAAACAGTCACATATCAGCAAAACCTAAGTCTTCCTCAAAACTGAGCAATCCTAATTGGAAACATCACTACTTTTAGGCCACACAAATAGACAGTGGTCTTCAGTCTTGACAATGCAAATTTGTGAAAGGATGAAATCAAATGGGCGAAGCATGAATGATGCAGAAAAAGAATGGCAGAAAGGGACTGGAATTGAAAGAGAAGAAAGGATACCATGTAAAGTAAGAAAGGTTGTTCATAGGAAGATGTAAAATTTTTTGTTAGACCAAATTATAGAGATGTGGAAAAAAACCCGTAGACTTTTTGGTACAACAGCCAAAAACATGATGCAGTCCCTGTTGGAGACCACAGAAAGTGGCTTGACCTTGACCAGCTGTCTGCTGTCATCTTGATTTTCCAAACTTTGGTGTCTTTTCAGACATTTCAGGTTTCTCTAATGTTGATTCCAATTGGTAACTGTTAAGCACGTAGAAGAGGATATATTCCCATTTGCCATGTTACACATGAGGAAATATCTATCTGATGCTGTTGAGAATTTCTGGCTGTAAAGAACTGCTCTGTACTGATACAGTGTGTACCCAGCTGTTGAGCACAAGCAGAGGTAAGTCATCTGCTGGAGGGACTTAAGCCATTCTAATTCATTGGTTTGTTGATAGTGAAATCTCTCATAGGATAGGGTCGGGGAAGACTAGGAAACCTACTTCTTCACTCACTTCTCAGCTTTAAATACTTCCAAGTGCTAGGACAATGACACTGATGAAGCTATTAAGTTTGTCCAGACAGTGTAATCACACTGGGAACTGGAAAGCAAAGGGACTTGAAATCTACACAGCAGTCATGGAAAAAGTTTGGCATAAGCATGAATAAGCATCTTGAGCGGGGAGCTTGTTTTTATTCCTTGCAACAGGCTCCATGTTCACCACAGCTACTCAGCTGTCTGAATGTGTATGTAAAGCAGCATTATAAATCTGTGGAGCTACATGTGCGTTTTTATTCCTATTACACTGTATACATATTTCATTATGTTTATCATTAATATTCAGAATGGGGTATTAGCAGAAGTCAGAAGCAGTCAGTTCTGCTATGGTTCCTTCAATGAGCTCTCACAAGGGCTTTCCAAAAACTGAGACCTCTTCATTTCTGCCTTGCCTCATATGAGCTCCCTCTAATGCTCATGAGAATCTGCTGTATTTCCTCATCCCTCCCCATCCCATTAGCTTTAGATACATTCAGGAGCAAATGCACAGCCTTCTGGCATAAACCTAGATTTTGCCTAGCTGGATGAAAAGTGACTAGGATTATAATTAGTGTTGGTTTGGGTCTTTTGGTTGCAAAACTGGAAGCTGATCCCCTCAGCTTTTTCTTTTAATAATAATTAATTATTAATCACTCCAACAGAAGAAGAAGGAAAGGAGATGTCTGGAATAGACATGATAGGAAGAGGTAGAAAATTGTCTGATGTAAAGTTGAGACTCTGGAGTCTTATTTGAGGAAATATTTGACTCATTAATTATCACATTTTAAATAGACTCTGAAGCCCACTGGAGAAAGTATTTCTTCCTCTCTTTTGCCTGCCATGTGCAATCACATGCTGGAAATCTCTATTTGCTCTGCTTTCTGACCTCAGCGCTGCTCCAAGGCAGCTGGAAGCTACAAAGGCATTCTGGTTAATGAGACAAGGAAAAAGACCTCTATGTGTCCCTCATTGCTTCAGAGAAGTCTGCCTCTTCTCACAGGTCACCACAGCAGAATTCCTCTGTGACTGAAATGGCAAAGATGCCCAGGGGCTTTGATTCTTCCTTGCCAAAGTAAAGGATAGGCCCAAATGTAGAGTCTAGGGAGAGGCATTCTACATGGGATCCATTTAAAAAAGAGTTAAAAAACAGTCAACCACACACACACAAACCCCCAAACCAACTAACCATAACAAAGAAACCCACAGTGAATTTAAGCGGCCCACAAAGTTAAAGTGTCAGTCTGTCTTGAAGTTCATACTTGACTGAGATAGCTATGCTTGGTGTTGATAGGTCTTGCTCAGTGGAAATCAGTCTCTTGTAGTGATTATACTGGTTCTTCAGCAGCAAGGTGTCCATTTGTTTTTTCTTTCTTGGAAGAGGAAGCCCTCCTTTTTCCCCCTTATTTTCCATGACCTCCCGATGTTTCTTAGCACAGTTGCTCAAGGCAGCCTTCTTTGGGCATTCTCTCTTTTTCACCTCCTGGTGTGAATTGTGCCTCAACAGCTCTTGCTCTTTTATTGCTGTTTGAGCCCTCTTTCCTCTTTTCTCTACCTTTCAAACAAGCTCTGTCATTCGTACTGCTCCCTTTTTCCCTGCCAGAGCTAGCTGTAAGGCTAGTGGTGTCACTTGTGTGTGGGGCACACTCAACTCCCACAGCTCCTTCAGCTTAGCCTTTCATCTCTCTTGTTTGCCTGCCTGGACTCTACCACATCTCACCTCCACTGTAACTTCCTACCTTTGAAGGCTTCCTGCAGGGAACTGGCTGTGCCTGGGTGAAATTCTATGCTTTCTCCTTGTATGGAGGTAGCATGGACTGTTTTGCAGGGTACTCATCACAGAACCAAAGACATTGAAATTATGACCTTGGTTATGCTTCTTGTGCAAATGACTTGTTTGCCAGGTCTCTGTTTTTCAAGGCACAAAATAAAGATGATGCTGATCTGTTTTTATTTTTTCTCCCAATATTTTGAGATCTATGAGTGAAAACTGGAAGATGAGGGACAATTGTCAATATGCTTCTTCTAGCATCAACTTTTATTGAGATCTCACATTTATATTAGTCACAATTTCTTTATTGATATCTTCATCAGGCTCATGTTCCAGCATCCCAGACATACACACAAGCTGCTTTTGCCACATCCTCTCCTTTGTTAAAATCCATCATCATTGACTTGTCACACTCTGTCCTATTCAGAATTATCCCTTATGTGATTCTTCCCAAAGTCATGCCGGGCACAGCACCTGGAGTCATGAAGGGAGGCTGATTAGCACTGTGGAGAGGTAATTCCCAGTAAGGTGCCCAGATTAGAGTCACTTTTCTGATTTTCCTGAGCCTTCTGCAAATACCTGTGACGTGTGTTATCACGTTGGTTTCAGTCAATGAACCTTGCAATTGCTGTTTGTTCCAACCTTTCCCCCTTCCTGTCACACTTGATCCCAGACACCTTCTCTTGAATCTTCCTTCCCTCTCCATTCTCTACTGCCATTGCTTCCCTGCTTTGTCAGCTGATTCTTCTGTTTCCTCTCTGGGCCATTCCCACCTTGTTTCCCCCACCTCTCCACCTGCAATCAGAAGCCCCATTAACATATTGTATGTGCAACGCCACGGCTGGCTGTGTAGACTTTTATCTCTTCTTTTAATCTCCTCTGTAATAGATATAGGGCTCTCTGTGCGAAGGATGCTACACAGAAATGAATTGTTCTGTGTAGTTTTCCATTATATGAACTCGCTGTGCCAGTAAGAGCCTTTTGACCGCTTTAATGTCTTTTTTCCTTCACCACTTGGTGGTGCTCTTGGACACAGCAATTCTTCATTGCACTGCAAGAAGGGCCAGTGCAGCCACTTTCTTCAGTCGACCACTAGCTCTGAGGATCTTGATTATTATGGAACTCAATTCTAATCCACTGCTAAGTTCAAACCCATCTCAAAATAAGGTGCTGCCTGGAGGGTTTTTTGTGTGTTTGGTTGTTGTTGTTGTTGTTGGTTGGTTGGTTGGGGTTTTTTGGTGTTTTGTTGGTGTTGGTTTTGGTTTGGTTTGGTTTGGGTTGGGGTTTTTTTTTTTTTTAATGTAGGCAGCAGCATCCTAAATTGTTACCTGCTAGTGTGAAAGCCTGTTTGTGTCTTTTCCTATTCTCTGTTCTCTTGACTAGCTCATTTTCTACCTACTTGGTCAAACGATTTTCTTCTATTTCCTTTTTTTGTTGTTGTTTTTTTTCTGGTTCACCTTCTAGGTTCCATTTCCTTCGTGTTGTTTTCACCTATCCTTTTCTCCCGATGACACTTCCACATCTCCTAAATGTATCTCCCTGCTTTTATTATTTTTTATCTGTTTGTCCTTCATCCTCTTTTCTCCTGCTCTCTCTAGAGTTCACACTCTTAGGCATAAAGTCAAGTCCCCGTAAGTCGTAAGTGACCCTCAATATAATTTTCTTCCTCTTGCCTCTGAAATTCTCAAATTTTACCGATCTCTGCTTCTGCTGCACTCTGTCACCTTGTATTAAAGAAACCTAAACAAACTCATCCTCTTTTCTACATCCTTTCTCCTCCCTTGACTGACTTACTAGTTGTGTTGTTGGGAGGAAAAGCATGCCCTGCAAGTTAACAGAGAATCCTTAGTACAAACCACCTCAGAAAAATTCCCTGGGTATCCACCACGGCCACAGAAACACTTTAAGTGCTGTGAAGAAATGCTCCTAAGAAGACTAGTAGCAATTCCAGTGTAGAATTCATTATGTTGGGTATATGCTCTCAGAAATAGAGTACTGGATAGCTTTGGCAGCTGCTTTAGGGCTTGAGAATCACCAGTGCCATTGAGGCTTGAGTTAAATTTAATTTTTTCACTCTAGAGTAATGGTTAAACACTCTTATGAAATGATAGCAGGCTTCTATCCAAACCAGAGGTCATACAAGCACTTTAGCCACTCAGAAAAGACAACTTCAATGGACTTTGAAAAAATATGAAGGGGGGGTGTGCATGTGGAAGAGAGAATGAAACTTCAGCACAAGTATGGAGAAAGAAGGCAGTTGAAGTACAGCCTGTTCAAGCAGCTGGTAGTCTGACCTCAAGGAAAAGCCTAGAGTTTGATGCTGAAAGCAAAGAAACTCTCTGGCTTGTTTGATTTTTTTCCCTGCATGGGAGAAAATATGAGTCCATGCATTCTCTGCAAATAAATAAGATATCATAAAAGAAAGACTTCTTTCCAGCTCCTGGTTCCCCTGAAACAACCCACAAACCCCTGAATTTTGGTTAGTAGAATCGAGGGCAGAAGGTAAAATGATGTTTTGAATTTTTTAACAAAGCATCAGAGATCTAGAAAATGTGTTTTATCTTTGAATCTCAAAGCAATATATAAAGCAAGATCTTTTTTTTCTCCCTGTTTTTATGGAGATGAATACTTAGGCCATCCACTGAGGTGGAAGTTTTGACAAAGCACCTCTCATAACTTTCAGAAATCAAATTCTTAACTCCCTATCGTTGCCTTCAGCCATGTACCATGTTGCCTAATGCACTATCAGCAGCCCAAAAGCACAGAGAGGTAAGGGTTATCTGGTCAAAGGTGAAGACTCAGCTTTCACTCCGAGTGGTTTTACTAATATCACTGTGCAATCTTGAACAAATTGTTTGCGGTTTTTTGTTATTCACATTGATGTAAACAGGAAGTTCCGTTTTAAGGTGTGAGCTCCTGCGACAAGTTCCAAGTCGACTTCTGAAAGAACCCCAGAACTATGCCCAGAATTACAGGAAGCAGGACCTGTGAAACAGTACCTGTGCTGTAAAGTATCATGAAGTCAATGGAGCTGGTGGGCCAGACTTGCCATATGTATGATGCAGTGCTACAGTTCTCTAATCTCGTCCTTTGTGATCAAAGCTAGTTTATTTTTTGTAGAAATTTCTAACCCACAATATTCCCATAACTCTGAAATGGAAGAGACAACCTTCCATGTAGGATATGACGACTGAATCCAGGTGAATAAGATCAGAATCAGTAGTTTCAGCACTTATGAAATTATTATAATAATATTGACTTAGGGGGGCATTGTGACAATTAGTGAAGGACTGTAATATATTTTGAAACCTTCAGATGACAGTGGGAGAACATAATGATCATTTTCCTCCTTTAGTTCTTCTGTATATGGATCTCAAAGTACCCCATTAGCATTATTAAACTCCAGAGTTCTGTGTGAGGGCGTTAAGTAATTTAATGAATCCATGGTCATAGGAATAATTTTTAGTTGTCTGTGTACTGTACATCATATTGACTTCCATTTGCATTGCAGCACCAGTGATATAATTCAGGTCCTCTTGTTCCAAAAGAACAGGCACTTGCCACTTAAAAAACCCATAGCATCTCCATTACTTATGATCTGCATGGGGACTATGCATTCTATTTAGCAAATACTGAGCCTAACCGACAGGTGGGATGTGACAGTTTGCAGTTGAAGCCAGAATGTCTTAGCTGCCTCTAATGTTCACTGGCATCATCTCCCTTGCAGCGGTGTGAGAAAACTGGACTTGCATTACCTTTGGAGGCAACCCTGTGTGGGAAAGAGAGGAGACTTTTTGTTCTCAGGAATAGGGTCAAGGCCTCTTAGTTTGGCTGCTCTTAAGGAAGAAAAGCAAAGATACCTCTACATCTTTCAAATATGACCTTTTGAGTTGTGCCTGCTATTAGTAAGTTACAAAACATTTATTCTATTACCTCAGAAGTCCTGAATTCCTTTCTGGGGGTACCTGTTTCTCCTCTATAACAAAATAAGGCAAATCCTGGGTTTGGCCTTCTGTATCACATCTAGGTTAGAAACTCTATTAGGACTGTGTGACTATCTCCCTAATGTTCTACTTGACAACCCACTTCAGTCAGAGGCTCCTCCTACCTTGACCTCCTGCTTTCCCTCAGCTTAGATCCAGGTTATCTAAAGCTTTACTGATAGAGCTGCCCAGTCTCTACACTGGGGTTGTCTTCAAAAGGACACCGTCAAATCATATCAACCCCCACATAGCGAGCACGATGTAGGCTCCGCTGTCTGTTCTTGTCAGCCTAAATATAGCTATAACCCTTGAAAACTATGAGGAGAACAATGGAATGAAGGTAAATTGAGGGGAAGTTCCTTCCAATCCTTTTTTCCAAGGAGCACGCACGTCTATGCATTCAAGTGCAACCAGAAAAAACTCCCTGAACTGCTTGGATCTGAGATAGCAACCATCATTTCTGTACAAGTGAGGCACCAAGCATGAGATAATATGTTTTAACACTCCTGGAGTACTGCTGGCTCCTGCCAGGGCTACCTCAGAAGGCAAGGAAAATATGTGGACTTCAACATACTGATCTTACTACAGTTTACAATGCTTATATTTGAATAACCATGTAAGGGTGCTGAGCAGAAGACCTTGCTTGGATCACAATGGTAATTCTGTCTTCTCTGGGCTTCTCTTTACTGTTTTCTGGAGAGTCACATAAATATAATAAACATTTTTTCTGCATCATTATGCATATCTATATATGTATGTGGAAAACCAGCACATACAGCTTAAAGAAACAGGTGTGACTTCGGGATGGAAAGAAATTCTGTATAGGTGCACAGTGAATGCCAAGAGCTTCCAGTATAACTACAGTTTCCAGTATGGGTCCAGGAAATTTATTTTTTTTTTATTTCAGAGACAGTCATATACTTTCCTAGCACAGCAGTTGCATGGCAGCGCTAGAGTAACTGGGGAGGAAGGAAGAGGGGTTTTTTGCCTTATACCTTTGCAAATTATGACTAGTAGGCTAGGAATAGGGCTGTTTAAGCTATGAGATCTTGTCTGGGCCAGGAAGAATTATCTATACATGCTCAGAACTGCTCTGAAAGAACAGGCAGGGTTGCTGCTTGATCACTGCCTGGCTCAGCACGCTCCTCACATCCCCTAGGGCTCCTGATAACTCAGGACTGGGGGGGACTGCAGCTGAAGAGGCAAGCAGGAGCAGGGCAGGAAAAAATGGGTAGGGACACCTAAACCATCAAGCGAGCTTGTATCTAATCCCAGCTCTACCAGTGTGCTGCAAAGGCCCAAGCAAGTTAACTTCCTTGTGCTATGCCTCAGTTTCCCTGTTAATTAAATTGAGATAATAATACACCTCTCCCAGGAGCAACGTGGTGAAAGATCAGTCAATATCTTTAAAGTGAAGTGAGATCCACAGATAAAAGGTGCTGTGGAAGACTATTGTTAAAAGTCCACAGCAAAACCCCACAAAACCTCCTGAACTGAGCCCTCTTGTCAGCCTGGATATTTTCACTGCACCTTTGAAGATGAAACTCTGCCGCTTACACTACTTTGCTTCAATTCAGTGGGTTTTAAGAGGCCACAGGGGGACCTGTTAGAGTTAAAATGGATTGAAATTGTCTTTGAGCCTCTAGAATAATGAGTATTTCCTTTTCTTTACGTTTTTGGATCCAGATGAGATGCTGTTCAGTTGCTGTCATTCTGCCAATGTACGCCTTTCCATCGCATTGAAACCTGCGCTCCGAGGGTCAGGCATTTGCAAGCAGATAAATGTGGTTTTGGAAGTACATTAAGCAAAAGAAACTTAGGTAGGAAATTTTAATTACTTTTAAACTCTAAGCTACATCTTGTTCCCCCCATTATACACCATTTTGATTCTGCATTACACAGATGCTGGCTATTCCTATTATTTGAATTAAGGTGATGATCTTCCTAGTGTCTGGGCACATTTCATGATTATTATTATTTTATATCTCAGCAGTGCCAAAAGGAGAGGAGAGAACATTAAGACACTCAACTAAGACCTGATTCCCAGGCCTGGCACGGACTTCTTGTGTGAACTTTGGCATGCTGCTATGGTGCCTGTCTTTCTGCTTCATTTTCTCATCCCTGAAATGACACTTCCCTGCATTACAGGGTCAGTGCATTCCTTGGTGTAGGTTGTGTCTTACAAATACAATACAAAGAGAAAGGCTCTGATTCCTGCCCAGTTGGGTTAGATGCTGTACAGCTATTCATAAGGCTGTGTCCCTTTCTGGCAGGGCTGGCAGATTAATGTGATGGTAGCCTACCAAAGATGTGAAAAAAGAGGGAAAGATGCCATTCCTTTGTACCAAGGGAAGTGAGACTAAGTTAAAACACGGGGAAACACTATGATAGGAAGGAAATTAAGCACTCAAAAACCCTGCTTGGAGGTACTATGGGACTTCTCTCTCCTCAAGGTTTCAAGGGAAATTTCTATCTGAACTGACATGATTGCAAGGGATTCTGCTTCAGGATGGGAGGAAAGACTTGATATCTTCATGAGTGCCCTTCAGCTCCGTTTTTAATGCTTGATTACCATGAGTTTTTTTCTAGAAGTGAAGCTAATAAATAAATGGTATTTCAATCTTGCTTTTGATTTGTGGAATACTAAAATATTTTAGCAGGAGGTGTGAGATACTTTAGGAATCACTTGTTTGGCAGGCTTCCCTGAAGCATAAGTAAACCTTCTGAATAAAGGTGACCTTTGCTGAGCCTTTGGAAATCGCCTGTGACCTCTTCTTACACTGCTGTACTGGTACCTGATCTAAGCTGACCCTACTTTGAGCAGTGTATTGGACCAAATGACCTGCAATGATCTTGTCCATCTCAAGTTATCCTGAGCCTACAATTCCCTTTGCTACTGGGAATTCTGAGGGATGATGCAGACTCAGCCCTACCTCTTATATTTATACAGAGAATCAAACTGAGGAGGCTATATCTGTGCTACAAAAATCACAGAAAGTCTAATGGGAAGTGCCCTGTGGATATCACAGCATCCAGCTTTCCTGGGACCATCACCAACATGAGATCAGATCAGTCACAGATTGAAAACTTCCAAGAAGAGAGATCCTGCTGATCTGCTCTCCAACTTGGTAGCTGAAAGAAGGCTTGCCAAAAGTCACTAGGCATGCTCTTTTTTTGACATTTAACATGACCAAAGTCCTCCACTGTGACCGTTCTCTTAGGAAAAAACCCATCTTCCTGCAACTTCCTTGTGACTTTCCAGTTCAAATCTAATATTAACCTTGATAATGCATGCCTTGGAAGGGAATCACTTCATGCTGCAGTTTTTTGCGATGGTCTTGGTTTTTTCCTATTTGTCCCAATGTCCACTTTGTGTATGAGCAAGCTGGTGCTTGCTACCTCTGGAGAATGCAGACACGGAGACTTTCTGCCAGCCAAGTCTTCCCACTGCAGTCTCATGAAACATGTCCTCATTGGCAGCAGGTTACAGGCTTCTACCTGTGAGCCAAGGGCTCATGACAGATGGGTCTGAACTGCAAAGTTTGGTTTTGGATTTAGTTCTGGAACTGAACACTTTGGGCTGGAGTCAAAAGCAGGGCTTTTTTTATTGGATCTTTCTTCTTCTCTTCTGCTACACTTTCAACTGAACTTGGGATAATTCAGAGCAGAGCTCTCTGTTGGCCAAATCTTTGGCTGAAATTTTGCAGGAAGAAACACAAGTCTGAGGAAAAATAATTTCCAAACCAAACCAAAGCTGGATATAACTGAGAAGCTCCCAGATGAAGCTGCTGAGAGCCTAAAGGAGATTCATTTCAGACATACATGAACAGGTGAAATACTGAGTGTGCCTTCCTCATGTAGGCATCTTGAGTCTGTGTCTGAATTTACAAGGGACTGAAAAATCACACTGTATTGAAAACTCAAGACTTTTGTATGCATCTTTGAACTGTGAAATGTGCTATGGTTTGTTCAGCTCCTCTCCAGTCTTTCCAGTATCTAAGCACGTATGCCTTTCCCTCTGTGCCCCACCCCCACTCCCCCCACTGCCTCCCCTCCTTTTTGCAAGGCACAGGAGAAAACAACACAGGCAAATTTTGCAAAATCTATTTCAAGTCAGTAATTTGCTAAGTGCTCAGAACTTGTCGCTTTTTTTTCTATGTTAAGTAATTTATAAATAAAAATAAATTCACACTCACTCTAATATTTGCTTGTTCTTGAATTCTATTGGCGAGATGTGTGAAAATTGCCTGATGGTTGCGATCACCAGCAAAAGCGAAGTTACAGGGAGTAATTATGGATGGTATTATAGAACAGAAGGATAATTTGATCTCAAAATTCGATCTAATGCTCTCGCACAGGGACATATTTCTCTAGGAGAGGAGTTTGTAAAACAAAAGAGAAAAAAAATAGCATGGATGTGAGCTGTGGAAAAGCAATTATTCTCTCATAATATGGGAACACAGTGTGCTTGACTCAGGAGAGGTATGAAATGCAGGAGAAAGAAGGGGCTGTAAGGAGGAGCCTTTATGCATCTCAGCAAGGTTACTCAGGAAGGTTATTCAAAATGTAGAGGGAAGACACAAGGCAGTGGGGCAAAACAGATGTGAGAGGAAGGATATACAGCACTGTATGGGAGGAAGGTTTGTTGACATTTTAACAGTGAACATGAAGGAGGTCTAGGATTCATCCTGACTTGTCCATAATGTAGATCACAGGGTGCAAGAAATTGCCAGGGATGTGAGGCAGGGGCCAAGAGCACTTGGCTTTCTGCAACCCTCAAAGCTCTCTGAAAGCCTTTAAGGGAAATGCAAAGCATATACTGTTAATGATGTTTATTACCAGTAAATACATACCACTCCCCTGCCTGACCTCCAGCACAGAGGTCCCAGAGGGCAGCAGCTGGCCTGATGCACATCCATCCTTTAAACACCCAGAGAAGTTCCAGTTCCCCACAGGCACTCACCAGGTTAATGGCAATATACAGCTCTGCTTGCAGCTAACAAGATTTATACACGGGCTAATGACTGCATGTTTTCACTTTAATCAACGCACGAATCGCCCTTTTATTATTATGGTTGGGTTTTTTTAACTCCAATTTAATTTATAATTTAATTATGCTCCAGATTGTAATTGTTGATATAATCCACATCTCTAATTCTGTGTTCGCTTTGTGCTTCACCCTAACCTTTCAGTGAGGGGCCCAAGAAGTGCAGTGCAAGTCCACACACAGGGCTGGGATTGACTCTTGATCTGAGCATAAAGAAACTCGTTTGATGGCCTCAGGCTGATCTGCCTGTTTTATTTCTACATGCTCCCTTCTCCATGCCCTGCACTAGAAGACATATGCTGGAAAGGGAGGACATCACAAAATCATTTAAGGTGAAAAAGACTTTTAAGATCATGAGCTTTTGGGACTCCAATCTGGTAGCTGAAGAGTGACCATCTTCTCTCTCCCACCTTAATTTTTTCCACCCTCATTAAATGTCCCCATTCTGACAGCTGAGCTTTTCCAGGAGATTGTGTGAGCTCTCCTGACCCTGTTTAGTCCAAAAGAAGTCAGCTAAGCTTAAATTACTTTTCAGCACGTAGAACAATAATGCAGGAATGAGTGGACTCATAAGACTTATCCATGCTCTGGAGTTCATATTGCAGTGAATTCAGAAGCCTGTGGATGTCTATCTCCTCCTGAAGTTCATGGAAGTTGGACTTCGGTTGTAACTAACATGATCTCAAAGGCAGTGTTCCTTTTCACATACATACAGGCAGTGATATTTCTGAATATGCTGTTTTTGTCGAGGCACCTTAGTGTTAGCCATGAGTAACTAAAGTGTCGGAATATCATTTTTCTATATGAGGCATTGAGTGATACTTGAACATCACATTAGTGAAAATGTGTTAAGTAATGAGGCTTTGAGGATATTTTTTACCAGTGAAGACATATCTGAGGCCAGCTTTCAGTGTGGCAGTGATTTACTGTTCTTAGCAAGAAACACAGAGCTGGTACAGGGAGCCCTGAGTGGGGAGAGCAGGGGGCTGCAAGACAGGGGCAATTGCAGGGCTGGTTTTGGGCAAACCAGGTCTTGGGTAATGAAATATGGACATCTTGAATGTTCAGGGTTTCCACATGGCAGGCCATATTCATCTTGAACCATGAATAAATTTTACCCAGATGTTGTCAAGGGCCTCAGTGTGATTCTTGGGAGGACCCCAAATTTCTTATTGTATTCAGACCCATCCTTTCTCATGAGTGGGGACAACACTGTTTCCTGGCAGAGCTGAGACTGGCACATCACTGCTGAGTATACCTTGATATAATTCTCTAGCACATCATGGGAGAAAACAGTTGAGGAGCATTTATAGTGTATTTCTGTTCTTTAGGTAAAACGAGCAAACGTGAATACTGTTAAACTATCTTAGCCTGTAAATTCATACAGAGAAAAAATACAAAGCAGAATCAAAGGGAATGACAGATTCCCTGGGAAGTCTCCTAGCCAGGAGATCACTTCCCCTGCTCCCTGCAAACGATTGCTTTATGGGGTACATTGAAGTCTGATCAAGAGCATTTAAGGGATACAAACTGATGTTGGGTACAAATGCTGTATTAATGTCTAACAAGAGAAGTGAACAGAAACTGCCCTGAGTATAGCCCCTGGCTGCATATGTGTGATGTTGGCTGCTCAATCCTTCTGGGGTGCTAGCACAGATGCAAAGCCCTATCTTCACTGACTTGGCTGGTCAGCTGCTTGAAGGGATCTGAACTGTATTCTACATACTAATGCAAGATTAGAAGGGATACTTTTGTCAGTGTACATTTCCTGGTGGCATATCCCCATTCCTAAAAATGAGAGAACTTGTTTCAGGACCCAGATTATGAGGACCAATGGGCCTGGAAAAATCTCCTCACACAGGAAGATGTGAAGAATTGTTTCACTAGAGTTGTCCCAGCTTGGGTCTGCCTGGACTTCTCTGGGCGTGCCACTGTGGGATAAGTTAGTACTGGATTTTCACCTCACTAGTTACTTCCCTGCACTGCTTTATGAATACTCCTAGTGCACATTAATGCACAATAGTTTATGCCACTTTCAAACCTGCCTCACCTAAAGGCACTCGTTTCTGGCAGGGTATGCATTACGGAATGAATGAAGGGTAGTTAGTGTGCTATAAAAAATCACACCCTTGCTTATTGCACACTAACTTCACTTTATACGTGGAATATTCCAGAATGAAGAGTGTTTTCACTTTAATCAATGCACAAACTGCCATTTTATTATTATGGTTTATTTTTTTCTGATGTAATTTATGATTGAATTATGCTCCAGACTGGAGCATAAAAAATACTTTTATTCCAGTATAACTACTCCCCTTTGGAAGCAGAGTCATTATAATGGAATAAAGTCCATTTTATTCCAGAACAGTGTAGTGCTCTCTACCGCCAACAAAGGCCTGAATGTTGTAATTTATAAAGAGGGGAAAGTAAGGGTAAGAACAGAGGGAAAATTAAAGGAAGGATAGTTAACTGATAAAGGTCTTGAGAATATCATACACGTGAGGACTGAATATAGCCCATAGTGAGGAACACTAAACATCCACAAACTAAATAAAAATAATAAAAATGTCTCCTGCCTTCCCTTCATATATCTTATGAGGTGGTAGAAGGGGTTATGGAGAAAGGATTGATGTCTCTTGCTGGGAAGTGAATTATTCAAACTCCTGGCTGCAGGGAGCTCCTACAGTTATGAATCCCGTTTGTCTTTGTGGTGTTGCCAAGGCAAAGGTAGCCTCTGGTTCTCTACGGGAAAAGGGCAACCTTGGTGCTGTGTTTCCCCTTGATGCCGCAGGCTAGCTCCCTGTCTGCCAGGTCTTTGTCCCCCAGGTCTCAGCACCAGCCTGGCTGGCTGCAGCAGAGGCTCCCTGAGGCCAAGAGTGAGCTGTGTGATTTCTCAGGGCTGGGCAGCACAGGCATATGGGGTATGTGTCCCTCAAGCATCCATGTGCAAGCATTCTTTGTGTCTCTCCATAGGATCTGCTTTGGCCAATGTGTTTAATATTTGTAATGGCAACTCAAAATCCCTCCTCCAGGACTACCAAGATGCAATCAGGTCCAAGTAGCCTGCTGAAGTAACTAGGAAACTCCAAATCCTAAGTTTAACAAGACCTAAACACATGCTTTTTAACCCTTAAAACAATGAAGCATTATTTTAACCAGAGGGCTGTTACACTTTGCTAAATTCAGCTACAAAAGCAAATGCAATTACCCTCAATGTGCTTCTTTGTAAGTAATGGGCCAAACTGTCACGTGTCACACCACTGCTGTGCTTTTGCACTTCTTGGGTAATGACTGAGCTTTTAGGATACAGGAACAGGAAAGTGGTGGTTTTTTCCTCTCCTGTCAATAATACTCCATGTGGCAATCAATTTGATCTTGGTGAGGGCCAGGACCTATCTTTCAGAAATTTTATATCATGATGAATATGAGAGAAAAACCTTTTCCCCCTTATACTGTGAGGGTTGGTATCCTTATCTCATACTTCTCACGCATACCCACTGCAGGATCAGAATGCATGAGACCTCACTGAACCCCAGAACGCAGAGCTCTGCTGTGCTGTTGGATTTGCCTGGAGATGGGACAGAGAGCAACTGACTGGGGAAATATGGGGGAAACACAGACTGCCTTTCTGCTTCCCCAGTTTGGAATAAAGCTGGCCCTGGGTTGGGCTGGGACAGGGGAGCAGATGGACAGTCTGGGTTGTGCATGAGACTAATATCATAAAGCCCTATTGACAGAGTACTTGACATTTTTAGTAAACACTGGTGTATATTTCAAGTGGATGTGCTTGTGGGGTGGGAGCAGACTTTCTGCCACTGTATATACAGCTTGAAGAACAGCCCAGTCAGGCTGTACTGCCAAGACATCCCACCTCGTTGCACTAGGGCCAGCTGCCCTCAAGATGACCACACGGCTCCCTTGCTGACCCCACACATCTTCCAGAGGTGTGGAAAAGTCTGTTGAGATCACTCATATCCTACTCTGGTGGTACCATTAATGTGGACACCAAAACAGCAAGATCGTCTGAGGACAACCTGACTCCTTTCAGCTCAAGCTTTTATTTCCAGGCATGAGCATCCTGCTTAGGCAGCATATGTGCAGGGTGATAAGGGCCTTTAAAGGAGCTCCAGAGAGATAGGGACTGGTTTTCACTCCGCAGTGGCTGGATAAGTAGAGGTGGGCACCAGGGTGACAAAGGGAATTTATATGATATGTCAGCTAGATACAATATTCTTCAAAATATATTGTCTGTTTCTTGAGCAAGGGTTAGTGTTTCTCATAAAACTTTTGGCTACACATAAGGAAAATAAGTATTAAAAGATTTAGGTATAAATTCTGTCAAGATCAAATAAATCCATCTGCTTCTGACAGGTAGACTCTGCTGTGTTTGGGGAAGAGAAATCTGTGGGATGAGGCCTTAACAGACATTTCTCTGCACTGCAAGTATATTAACAGTGATGACTCCAGCAGTGACCTGCTCCTCATCCTGGGGAAGACTGACCACCTGCCCGGCAGCTCTGCTCCACCTCGGAGTTGGTAGCATCTGACTGAGCCGTTTAGAAACTGCCTAGAGATCCTTCATCCGACCTTGCAGGTGGGGCAGACACTATTTCTCCCGGATGAAGTCTGCTTCCTGGGAATGCGTGTCAGTTTT
The DNA here is from genome assembly GCA_013396695.1 of Sakesphorus luctuosus. Lineage (NCBI taxonomy): Eukaryota > Metazoa > Chordata > Aves > Passeriformes > Thamnophilidae > Sakesphorus > Sakesphorus luctuosus. Next base: position 559,734 of record VWZD01005484.1, on the reverse strand, counting down.
GGAAAGCCAGCAAAGCCCCTGCCTGGCTTCAGGCACTGCTTTAGCTGCCTGAGTCCAAGTGGGAAAGACCCTGCCAGTTTTGAATGCTTTTGAGCACTCCTCTTTGGCTTTTGTTGCTCTTATTTTCTTTACAAATCTATTAGCTTTACCAGACTCATTATATGGCTATTAGGATGCCCATTAGCAGATGCTGTTGATGGCTTCACACAGAGGTCTCAGCATGGGTTCTTTCTTTGTAAAAGGAAAGGAGAGAGAGGTGGGGTCAGGGAGTGGGACCTGGGCTGCCCTGTGAAAGAAAAGGGGGAAGGTGAAAAGCTACTGTTACTGCCAACTGCCCCTCACACAAGAGGGAGAGGGCAAAGTAATTGGAAATGGAACTGAACTAAACCGATAAATCCCAGGACCTAGCAGTGGAAGGACCAGAACCCCTCATGTAATGACAGCCATCGTGTTCTCTGCTTTGCTTTGACACCAACATCACTTCAGAAATGCAACTGAAAAAGAAGTAAACAAGAATAACTGTTTGTGGTATAGGAAGCTCCTGGAAGTAACCAAGAGAAGCATATAAAATCTGGTATTCCAGATCACAGGCTCTGCTCACCTGCCAGGCAACTGCTTTGGCAGCTGCAGGGCAATGCTGGGCACTTTGCAGCACTGGGACTGATCCAAACACACATGTCCCAGACTGGCATCAGAAAATCTTTCATCATGAGCACAAATCATACAATTATCCCAATCTCTGTCTGCTATGCATTGCCACCTCTTTGCATTTCAGATCACCTGAAATCAGCTGGGTCCTCCCTGCAGACACTGGGAAGCAGAGGAAGCTCTCCATCCTTATAGCCCAATAGGAAAGGAAGGCCCTCCATTTCTTACAGATGGAGATGCAGGCTTAGATGGGCTTATGAGGGTACAACAGCAGTGTCTACAAGGGGGAACTAAAAATTACATTTCAAAAAGTGGTGGAAATTGGGCAAAAGGTGGTCACATTGTAAAAGTGATACATGGATAGGCATGTATGGCTGGGAAAATACCAAGTGGATTTATATCATAAAGCTCTGCCAATACGCCTGATGTTACCCTGCAGCATCCTTTCCAATTCCAGTTCTTCTTATCTTTCCCTCATATGCATATGTGCACACACACGGACTTTTGCCAAAGCACTCTCTGTTCTGACCCTCTTCTCTGGCAGCTATAGTGGTTCTGGGTATCCCCAAAGTCTGAGCAGTCAGGCAATCATACTGAATTGTGTTTAGTGGAGCCAGGTTATTGTGATGCTGAAAAATGAGGACAAGATTGAGGCCATCAAGCTCATTTTTATTGTTCGTTGGAACTCCAGATGTGAAAGCTAATGGATTTGGATTGGTTGCTAGCAGCAAAGCCTCATCAAAGATCTTTTTTTCCTAAGGGTGTTCAGTGCAATTCACTGATTGATTGGAGGCTTCAGACAGTTTGAATGTGGATCTGTATTTGGGTTGGATCAGGTGCTCAAGAGGAAATCCAGCCTGCAGCCTTCAGGCTTGCACAGGAATACTGCAGCCTCAGCTCTAGCAGGCTGGGAAGCTCTTGGGGAAGAACAATAGTTTTGCAGAGACATGCTTTGTTACCTTGCTGGGCTTAGGCAGTGGAGGGGGAAAGTGGAAGACAGACTAATTTCTGGAATATTCAAAAGGGCTTCCCCAATAGAAGTTGTTTTACAGGACAAAGGTACAAAAATGGTCTTATGCAGAGGGACAGCACAGTCTTTGAGAAGAGGAATACAGGAAGATACAGAGGATTCCCCCTCCTGGGAAGGTGTCTCTGAGGAGATGCTGAGGTGTCTGGAAGATGCTGAGGGCTCTGCAGAGGAGGCATAAAGGTTTAGGTAGGTATCAAGATGGATTCTCCCTGTGAGATGACAAAGGTTTGTGGGAGTCACAAAGGACCTAACTATGACTCAGGCAAACATATGCTATCACAGTTTCTGATTATAGTTTTATAACTTTTCCTTCGCTCTCCATCAGGAAGCCAGATGAGTTACAGATCTGCCTGTTCCTGTCAGGTGCCTGCTGCTGCCATGCCAGCTTGTCTTCTGTTGGCATTTATTTGGGTAGTTTGCTTCTTTGTCTGCAGCACAAGTAGTTAATCACATGGAGAACCTAATTAGGTGGTAACGAACCCAGGTGTCTTACTTCTCTCAGTGTAATAGGACATCTGCCACTGCTCTAAGAGCACTTTACAATGACTGACTAACAATGGCTGTAATGTATGGTCTTGAAGAGACAACAACTTCCTTTAGTGCCTCAGCTATGATGTGGTTCATTGGGAAAGCCTGGATTCCCAGTCACCTCGCCCAATGCCAGAAACCATGGGTGCCTGACTGCCAGTCAAGGGGAGCCCAATCATGAATGGCATGAGCAAGAGAGACACAAGGAGACTGAGAAGCACAGGGCCACTTATGGGACAGGTGTGGTGAGCACAGGCTGAGTGCAACCTTACCTTGTCAAAATGCTTCAGACAAATTTGTTCTAACAGAGTGAATTTACACCTGATCAGCAGCTGCCTGACATGGCTGCAGAGCCTTTGATCTAGTCCTAATAGCCCTAGGATCAGATTTGCTACATCGTCCAACCATACACTATGATTCCCACAGGCACAAAATAGTCTGTTTTTTCTGCCTTGCACCCAGTGAAGCTGGTGTGGTTGCCACCAAATTCCACCCTGCTAGATGCATAGGATTGCTGGATGCTGGCTAGTCCCAAGTTGTGACCAAATATTGCTATATGTGCAGTGTTTTCAGTAAGATTGAGCAAGTCATTCACAGCTAATAATCTGGCAGATGTATTTCACTTTTTCCTCTGTCTGAGGAAGGAAATTATAATTTTCTCAAAGCAGTGCCTTCAGCCTTTATCTGCAAATGTGTTAGTTCTCCAGCCTGCTGTTTAAATCAAGCCGTGTCAACGTGTTGTGGCTGGGTGACAGTCACATTAGGTTGCCTTTGCTCTCACTTTCTATTTCTCTTCCTACTCAAATATAGAAGGGCAAGTTTGCCTTTCAGGGCAAGTGATCACAGGAAGAAAATCAGCAATCTTTCCAAACACTAAGGTAGCCTTTGTATTAAGAGCTGTTCTGAGAGCTGAACCTTCCCTTCTGTGGTCACAAGGTGTCCCATGTTCTACCCAGCCAAATAATCAAAGTTAACGGGTGAGGTGTCATGGTTTAATCCCAGCTGGCAACTAAGCCTCATGTAATTGCATGTTCATTCTCCCCTGGTGGGATGGGGAAGAAAATCGAGAAGGTAAAAGTGAGAAAAATTGTAGGTTGAGATAAGGCAATTTAATAGGTAAAACAAAAGCTGCATGCACAAGCAAAACTAAACAAGGAATTCATTCACCACTTCCCATGAGCAAGTAGGTGTTCAGTCATCCCAGGAAAGCAGAGCTCCATCATGCACAATGGTTACTTCGAAAAACAAATACCATCACTCTGAACATTTCTCCTTCCTCCTTTTTCCCCCAGTTTTATATGCCAAGCATGATGCCATATGGTATAGAATATCCCTGTAGGTAGTTGGGGTCAGCTGTCCCGGCTGTGTCCTCTCCCAGTTTCTTGTTCAACACCAGGTGTGAGAAGCAGAAAAGTCGTTGATGCTGTAATGACCTGATCAGAAATAATAAAAACATCTCTGTATTATGAACACAGTTCACAGTTATGAATCCAAGCCATAGTCCCATATTAGGTACTATGAAGAAAATTAACTCTATCCCAGCCAAAACCAGAACAGAAGGAGACATCAATTTTAATTGCATTACACCATGACAAGGTGTGGGATGTTTCTTCCTGACCCAAGTTGCTGATCGGCAAAAGCCCTGAAGCATGAGGATAAATAAGACTACCAACATTTATCTTAACTAGCATAATTGAGAAAGCTGTTTCTATTCGTACTACTGTCTACTTCCATCTTTTTTTGGAACATGCTGAACCATATCACTCTAACTGAACAGGATACAAATCCATTTAGCAAATCCGTAGCTCCTTCCCACTTGCAAATTCTTTCTTATCTTGCTGACAAAAGTACTGTGAAAGGAGAAGTACAATGGTGTGTACTCTGTGTGTGTACCTCCCCCAGGCAAGGAAGGAATTTTGCAACATGCTTCAATGAGATGTCTGAAATCCCTCTTGTTTAAATTGTCCCAAATTTGTTGGTACTTAATCAAAGTTAAGCCACATTCTAGGCTTTTCTCCCTCCTTTTCAACAACTAAGGGAATTTCATGCTCATGAAGCTCAGTGACTAATAGCAGTTAATAGTGTAGCAGCAGATGGCATACGAGCTCTGTTAGCATCTACGCTGGTTGTGGCAGTGCCCCCCACAAAGCAGTCCTGCTGTTTCCATCCAGCGCTCTGCACTCAGCTCTTCCAGTGCCCACTCCTCCTGCAGCCCCTCAATATCTCTCAGCCCAAGGCTCTTCATGCCAGCACTGCCACTGCTCCCAGGGGTCCCCTAGCCTCCCCAGCCCGCGACACCCCCCACATGCTTTGCCGGTGTCCCCCTCCTGCCCTGCAGTACCCCTTGCTAATCTCCCTTTGTTCTCCTTAGCTCACTTACTACTTGCCAAGACACCTCCTTTGTGTAAATTGTGATTATACCGAAGATACCAGCAAAGGCCCCTCATCAGCTATTCTGGCTTTGTGACTACAGAAACAGCAAATGATAAGGTCTCTCCTATTTCATAAACATAAATGTCACGGGTCTTACTCTGCAGTGCTTCTGAACTCCGCACTTACTTTGAAACCAATGGGAGCTCTGTGCACAAAGCAACTTCCGAATAATCACAGTCTGTCAGCTCTATAATGTCACAAAATATTCCATGTGTGCAAATATTTGGATTATTATTTATTGGGTGTCCACAAAGTGCAAATATCAACCTGCCCCACAGATACATTATGACTTTCCAGGGTGGGAGGATGGGGGAGTGTACTGCATGCTCATAAGATAGCCACGCGCCTGATATCAGTGCTGAACGCTTGTGATAATAACCGCTGCTTTTTAAGTCCTTTCCATCAAAGGATTTAAAAAACGTTCATGAATTTAGGCTGACATTTTCATTTAGGGGTGGCAGATGGGTGGAGGCAGTGCATCTCTAATTTGGGCCACTCTAGATCTGACTTCCAGAAAAGTTTCTCTCTGTAATTGCCATTTGAAATTGGAGCCCTTGGGCAAAATTAAGAGAATAATTCACAGAGCCACTTCCTTAGGGCCTGAAGGGACTCAGGCTTTAACCAGTTTGCTACTACTCCCATCTCCTTTGTTTACCAGTTTCATGTAACCAGCCCTTTACAGAAGGCTATAAAAGGCTACTGAGGTTTTGACTGAAGCCAACTGAATCTCTTGGTTCTACTTCTTACAACTAGTATGTGAATTTGCTAAGCACTACTAGCTCAATCTCAGGGTTTAAAAACACAAGACATTGCTAGGGAAGGTGATTTACAAGTAAGTGACAGAGTCAGTTAGGTAACCCAATTGTCTTGGCTCACAGACTTGTACTCTCATTCCAGAACCTTCTTTCATGGCAGGTGATGCTTGTTGATCTGTGAGACTAGTTTTTCACTTCTTATTCTTGATGCGAGTCAATGAGATGTGAATATGAAAGCAAATAGCGGCTATGCTGAGAAAAACTTGACCTTTCCATTCTTATCAGTTGCAAGTTGATTCTGAGATTGCTCTCTTTCTTTCTTTTTATTTAAACTTCTAGCACTTTCAGTATCCAGAAGGAAGTATTTTATTAGAAAGATTAGTGTCTTGGATGCCTTGTGGCACCCTCTGACCAGCAACAAAGCACACCACAAATTAAAAATGGAGAGGATCCCCTCAGGGAGCAAAAAAATGGAACCAATAGGATTTTTTTTTAACTTCTTCTGGGTGTGCATGCTTTTTCAATGTCTGAACTGTTAGCAATTCTTATAGCTCTGTGTCTTCAGGCCCTGCTGTCTGTCATGTGTAATGCACATCATACACTGTTGGTGAGTAAACAGCTTCAGTTAATATAGGAAGCTTGCACAGATTTTTTTCCTAAATCTGTAGCATAAAGACTCAGAACTGCTCAGCTGAAAGTCCAGGTGTTTCATAGGTAAGAGGAAGGTCTCTAATGTACCTGCCTTGGAGGGTTAGAGGTATAACAGCTCGCAGCTGTTACTCAGAGTTTATGCAGCAGAGCTCATGTGCAGGCCTAATCTGTTTCAGTGCAAAGTCAGGCAGCTTAAACAAAGCCTTTGCTGTGCAGAATTTGGAGCAGAGGGAACATCAAAGAGCAGTTCCGGTGTCCCAGCTAGGAACTGTATCCTCTACTAAAAAGAAATAAAAGAGGTAAAACTGGTAACTTGAACCACTCTACTAGATTTCTTAGGGGTTATTTGTACCTTTAGTACTACCTTATGTCCTTTGCACAGAATGGCCAAAATTAAACCCATCCTTGTCAACTTCATGGTGCAGGGTAACGGAAGAGTGTAATTAATGGAGGGATAATTGCCATAGCCCTATGCTTCTCCTTCAGCTTCATGGCTTAGAGAGTAAAGAGGCAGAAAATAATTCAATGTGGTTCAGAGTTTGTCCAGTCGAACAGAAAGAAGACCCAATCAAATAGATAATTGCTCTGGGAGATACCAGAGGAAGAGAATTCCATAACTGGCTTTTCTACTTCTCTTGCATCACCAGTCATTGTAAATTTTCCCCTATCCCATCTTGTCTCATGGACATGCGAAAAAGATTTTCACTGCACATAAAATGTGCAGCATGACAAGTTTTGGATTTCAGTGGTGAATGAAAGGTAATGCTATTATGTAGGCAGTCATAATAATAATAATTAGTATTATTATTCTAAGTGAAGAATAATTTTTTTCTCAACAGGGGGCTAGTCAGCCAGGCTAAATTCAATTTCTCCTGAGGGATTCCAAGAAATTGCTTCAAATTCCTTCACTTTTGCTTTCATTTTTATGTTGTACACTGCTCAGGAAGTACATGTGTCCAAGTTCAGCAAGCCAGGACCAGTTTATCACTGTGTGGTTGTGACCAAAACTGTGTATTCTAAACCCGCAATGTCATTTCTCATGAACTGTTAACAATGGACCATTTGCAGCAGCTGCCCAGGGCACACCTGACCCCTCAGTATATAAGCTGGGTGTGAAAGAAGACTGTGAGATAGGGACTGTGATAACTCCCCTCTAGGAAGTCATTAGCACCTTCACACCCAGCCTGAGGGGGCATGTCTGCTAATGGGACACCAATGATTCCAAAAATACCCCATGACTCACAGAGTGAGATCACCCGTTGTGGAACTCCCCACCCTGAGGGAGGTATTGGGCGTTCCCACCTGAACCTGAGGGTATATAATCTTGGGGTCTGGGGACTTCTGGTACCACATGTTGGATCCAGAGCTGGACCAGAACCTCCGCAGTACTACAACCACCACTCTCAACCAGACTGCGACTGTCATCTGCACCAACAGGTTTTTCTTTGCCTTCCTTTTACTTTGGACTTGGAGGAACCATGTGGGGCTCAGCACATGGGTTAACGAATACCATTCTGTTTGTGCCCCAGGGTGCTGGGTTATAATTCTGGGGTTTGTGGGGCAAAACCAATTTCTTTTTGTACCATTGCATTTATGATAATATTTTTATTAAATTGTAACTCTGACTTAATCTCTTTTGTGTTGGGTTCACTTCTCCTGCCGGTTTACCTCTAAACGAGCACAACATGATTGTAGCTATGCCTGTGTTTTTAGCCCTTTGACTCAGAGGATGGCACACCATATTTAGGTACTGGGTAAAGCAATCTTTCCCTTCACATGCTATCCTGCTGCCTGCTCTCCCTCTGGATGTTCTCTCTAGCTTCTCCATCCTTTCCTTCACAGCTCCTATGCACACAGCTCTACTGTAGCTACTTCACGGCCTCCCTCTTTCCATCCAAACATTTCAAAGTGGGTTTTTTTATATCTTGAAGCACTGCAGCACTGCCAGTACATTAATAAGTAAAATGACTCCATTGCTCTGTCTATAAGCTCTGCTGGGATTGTTTTGCTCGTTGCAAATCTGCTCCCTACTGTCATAGGCACCAGGCTGTGTTTTCCTCATGGCTACAGTAGGAATGCATCAGAGATCTGGAGCAAATCTTCAGGGCATATTGGCTGCAGCAAGCCTCAAACCTGAGAGTGAAGAGAACACAAGGGGAAATTAAAGATATGGCCTAGGCAAGTGTTAAGTGTATGTGTAAAATGCTTTGGGAAGCTGGTACCAACTCTACAAACTTTAAAGCTGTTGTCACCTGGGAACATCACTAGGTATGTTGTTGTGCCTTGATCCAGGTATTTGAAAAAACCATAAAAGAGAGTAATGCTATTATTTTTGAGCCACAAATAATCTATCAATAAAACAGAGACTGGTGAAGAAATTTCTTTACAAGCAACATCAATGATCATTCATTTAGGTGCAACTAAGGACCTGAAATGGAGAAACTTGAAACATAACATCTTAAAATAAAATATCTTAAAATACTAAAAACTGCATACAAATATGTCTGTAACACTAGGATTTTCCAGGAAGCATATGAAACACAGACAAGTATAGAGAAATTATTTATTTGGGAAGTGCTTCTAGTCCCTAGAGATCAACAATTTATGGCTGGCTGTGCCAGCCACTGTTCAGCCCTCTGAACAGATACTCAACAGATACTCTGTATGGTTTAGCTCCACTTGAAGAGTTTGTCTAATTGTTTTTTTGTGGTGGCTTTTCTGCCCAACATAGAACAAAATCCTCTCCTCTGCAACATCACACTCCTCAATTTATTTGCTGTGGCTAGTTGACAGATTCTGGGTGTTTCAGCAGCCTTGGGAAATAGACTAAACCAGAAAGTATTGTTTTCCTTCGCTGAAATGTAAACCTGATTAACATTCTAAAAAGCCAAGTCGTTTTTTGTTTGTGTTTTTTATTATTATTATTATTATTCCCAGCCTCTGTTACATGTGCCAGCTACCTCTGGGGATGTTGCTGGACAAGGTTCTATTCTTTCACTGGGCTATTGACTACATGCCAAATAAGATTTCTCTTCAATCGAACACTTCTGAAGATTTAGGCACTGTCTTTATCACAATTGGTTGTGTCTAGTAAAACAACTCAGTTCATTTGCTACACCTTGCCTGGGTCACTGGGGAAGTTAACTGTGTGGGACTATTAACACCCTATAAAGATACTTTCTTAGCTTTAAAACACACGGCTCTGAAACATCAGCAGCACCGTGGTGATGGGCTGTCTAAAGGCTGCTGTTGTGAGCAGTTGTGTACTGCTGACCCTTTGCAAAACAAAACAAAGATACTGTGCCTAAAAAGAAAAGCTGCAGGGCAGTGCTGAAAAACTCATATTCAGGCACGAGAACCACAGTTCCAATGGTCTAGGCAAACCACAGGCACACCAGCTACACCTGCACTTACAGAGAATAGCATGCAAAGCTCATCACCTCCTAAATTTTATGTCCTTATCTATCAAGTTTTATGACAGCAAAGATGATTATTTGCATAATAATGTGGCCTATAGAAATGAAGTAATTCTCTGACTACTGTAGAATGATTCTCTTTCATCTTACTGTTCAATAATATCGGGCTTTGGTTCTCCGGCACTGAGGGAAGGTTTGTGGGTTTGTGCTGCAAATAACATAACTCGACTGAGCACAGTGGAACTTTGCCGAATTAAGCAATATGGGCATCAGTTCCAACACCCTGAGAACCGAAAGTTAGCGTGTCACTGTGTCTCCACAGAGATCTGATGAATGCATGATTAGCTCTGCACAGTATCAAACTGTTCTTATAACAGCAGCCATGGTACAGCATAACCTTCATATTGGATTGGATATGTCAGGAAAACACGGAAACAATGGTCAACCATTGGAAAAGGCTATCCAGGGAAGTGGTGGAGACACTATCCTTAGAGGTATTTAAAACACGTATAGTTGTGACACTTAGGGACATGGTTTTTGTGGTGAACTTGGCAGTGCTGGGTTAGCGGTTGGACTTGATTTCAGGAGTCTTTTGCAACCTGAATGGTTCTGTAATCATATGGATCACTGAAACAATTATACTCTGGTCTAGAATGTCAAGTTCATAGAGGTGAGAACTGTCACAGCTGTGTTTTGTCTAATGCAGTTAGTTATGAAGATGGGAGCCATGTTGCTTCGATTCTTTCCAAATTCATAAATTGAAATGGTATGTTTCTGAGTGTGACAGGAAGCCTGTACTCATGCAGGTTGAAAGTCACTCTGTATTGGACACTTTTGCTGGGTTCTAGGACATGCTGCTTCTGTGGATATTAGTGTTGGCTGGAGAGGGATCCTTTTTCATTTCAATACTGACAAAAAGACTGCTGAGCTTTGCCTAACCTGTTACTTGACGAATTCCAGCAGCAGAATAATGGACACTAAATATGGAATGGCAGAGGAAAGAGCACAGGAGTTGTAAATACTCACTTTTTTTATTTCTTAATCTAATGTAAACAATACATGACTGTGTGTTCCTATCTCAAATATTTGCTGTCAGTTGCTCTTACTTGACAAATTATGACAAAGTCCTGCCTATACTACAGTTAACAACCTTTTCCTTTAATGTGTGCCAATGAATGCTGGGGAAAATAGCCCCCAAAATGCTGAAAGATGTTTCAAACCCAAAGACAACCATCTTCTCCTTGTCCTGTCTATAAGGACAAAAATTAACAGATTTTAATTATAGGAGACATTCACTGGGATAGATTCTCCCACAGTAAGGGCAGAGACTCCCTGGAGCTGATCAAGTAGGGAGGGACCAGTGCCCACCACTGGTGTTTTCTTAAGAACATGATGAAACAAGTATGGTGACAATGGTTATAACATCAGAAAGGGCTCTGGTCTTGTGATGTCCCCTTCAGCCTTATTGGCCATAGCACTAGGTAGTGCTTGATTGTATTTCTCTCTTTATTCCTATTTTTTCCCCTTCCTTCTATTGTTTCCTTGTTGTTCAGTCTGAGTCTGGCCAGCTCTGAAAATGGAGTTATTTCCTGGGCTGAAGCCATGTTAGCAGCCAGATGTTGTCTCAAGCCAGCGACATGAGCCAATATCCTCTGGCTGAGAGTGTGAGCTGTCCATGTGTCCTGCCTGGAGCATCAGGCAGAAACTTCTGTTATCTTCCACCCCTTGGGTGCTCTTGCCACAATTGTCACAAATCCACTGCCAATCTTACCACATACCTCAACAGAGTATCTGTTCTAGACTGAACTGCCTCTCCTGTGTCTCCCCTGGCGTCTATTTTGAGGGTGTCTCCTCATCTCCACTCTACACCAGCTGTAGTTTTGTCCCTCAAGGAGAGATACCATTAAACATGGAAATATGGCTCTTTTTCTGCTGGGGCAGATGAAAGCGAACTCAGTGCATGGAAACCATCTGGGATGAGAGCAAAATTGGCCCAAACAGCTCTGGCTTAAAAGAGCCAGCAGCATGGAGTGAACATGGTGGGAAGGAACAGGAGAGGGAAGCAGAACTGAAGAGGGAAGGTAATTGTGTATGTAGAAGAGTGAGGAGTGAGCATCAATTCCATCTCCTTTTTTTGAGTGATTTTGACAAGGAGGTGCCATGGCCTTTATGACCTCAGCTCTTATCATCCTGGTGTTGATGTGACCTTCTTGCTTCCCTAGTTTAAAACATGTTTTATTCTATCAGTGGACCATTCTCCCCACCCCCATTTCATTTTTCCTTTTACAGACTGTTAATGAGCAAAGTACTTATGCAAATGAGAGGCAAAAACAATCGCTGTGAATAAGGAAGGAAATTGTCAGGGTAGAGGCAGCATCTGACTTCTCTCCAATGAGTGCCTCTTTACTTTGGCTCTCAGGTCAAACCTCTTCCTTTTCACTACACCTGAAACCACAATGTTGTTTATCTTATGTGCCATAATATTAACACTGATACTTGTCTTTTTGGTAATACCATTTCTTATGCTATAGAATTGTACAAGTATTAGCAACAATTTTCATTTTCTTGCTGTACTAAGATAAGCCAAAGGGGAGAGAGGTTTCATCTCTCCCTAGCTTGCTATCTCTATGCAAATTTTGTGTCCATTTCTAATTGTTCATTTAGAAAAGGGATTTTATGCTGTTTTATCCTCCACCCTTAGTGTGGATGTGGTCACACTAACATAAAAGTGCTGAAAAGCTTAGTCAAACTGGACTACTACTTGTATGTAAATAGAAATGAGCATGCCTTAAGGGACTGTTCTGGTTTTTTACCAGCATTAAAGCAATGTATATGCTAGTGTGAGCAAATATTTGGAAATGTCAGAGGTGTTCCAGCTAGTGTTGCCCTATTTCAGGAGAGAAAAACCTCAAGGATATTTACTGTAAGCATGGCAAGATATGCATGTGAATTCTTTAAGCTTTTCCTTTTACCAAGATGTTAACTAGCTCCTGAAATGAAATGTGATTTTGTCATTACTTGTTTAAGAAAAAAGGCAGGTAGAAATAGCAAGGTGTTTGTATGAAGCTGAGAAGAACCAGCAGAACACAGGGTAGTGTTTAGGGAATCCAAGGCCCGTTTGTTTTCATTTGACTCCAGGAGTTAGCCATATAATTCACAAAATGGGTACAGGGATGCTTCTTTCTTTCAACTATAAGATCTATCAAGCACCTTCTGGCTGTGTAGAGGACAGAAACTGAAGCTGAAAGGTAAGAATAGGCTTTACTTCAGGTCAAAAGAAAAGTCCATTTCATGAAGGTGTTGTAGTTTGGACTTATAATGTAAATTCCCTCCCTGTCACTAACTGCTCATGCCATTAGTTAACAAAAGAAGTAGTTAACTGCTATGGGCGCCTTCGCCTTCGTGATCGTTTGGGTGGGGGGCAGACTGTCTCTTTTGGTTTTGGGGACATTCCTTTTTTAACTTGGTTGAACGCAGGAGCTGGGTGGGTGCTGCTGTGGGAGAGAAGACGTTTCTCCTGCTCCTTGCTGCTATTGCGGAGTAAGCTAGGGGTTTTTTCCTGCCACTGCTGGTTGCCTTTTTTGTTTTTCCTTGCCACGGCTGTTCTCCTGGTTCAGCATTTTGGGGTCCTGGTTGCCACTCGGGCCTCACCGTCGCCTGCAGTGTCACTGCTGCCCACCCCACCGCGGCAGCGACCCGGGAGAGAGAAGTTACAGCTGCTTTCCGGGACACACTGTGGTTCTCCACTCCCAGTTTTCCTTCTTTGTTTGGGTCAAGGGACACAGAGGGAGAGGCAAAATTCATCTGAGTGCTCACTGCTCGTCTCTGGTCTCTGTCTTGCTGGAGAGGGACTGGTAGCTCACCCTGCAGCCAGCTGGGCTGTGACACTGACACTGCCTATAAGTATAACTTTTCTCCAGGAGAAAACCTGCCAGTTTGGGGGTGGTTGTTTTTTTTTTCTTGTGGTGTTGGGGAAGCAGTTTTCTCTGGTCTGTTTACAGTTATATCTATACCTACATCTGTCTATCTATCTATCTATCTATCTATCTATCTATCTATCTATCTATCTATCTATCTATCTCTATATCTATATCACTTAAGAACAGTTATCCCTCTTATATCCATTTCTGATTAAAGTTCCTTTTCTTAAATTTGATAAAGAGTGACGTGATTATTGTGGAGGAATCCCCTCCTCCGCTTGTGGGTAAACATTCTGGTTTCTTCCCTCAAACTAAGACAGAAGGCTGTAGTCTGGAGACCAAACTTGCAGCACTTCTTCAGCACTTTCCCATCCAGTATCTCAACAGCATCATCCAGGACAACCCAATGCAACTTTTATATGAGAACTTGTGAAAAAAATTTAATGTCTGTCACGTAGCTCCTGTCCTCCCTGTCCTATAACATACAACATAGAACTATACCTACAGATGGGTATAAAAGGGCAGAAATAATGACTTGGAGTTCATTCAGAGTCTCACACTTTCCCAGAAAATCCTTCTTTATTCCTATAATTTGAATTTTGTTTTATTTTCTCATATAAAAATGTAATTCATCCACTTCTTCAGCTTTCCAGGACAACTGAGACTTGAATGTCTAATGTAAACCTTGGATCTGTGAAACTAAACTTCTACCTGTCTGGCTTTTTACACAAAACTGTTCAAACATAATAATATCTTTGAGACACGTGTTCTTCTGCCAGACTGGGTTGAAACTGGCCAGTTGACTCAAAGGTTATTAGAAGAGACTTACATACAGACAGTATGATCGCACAATCCAAAGAAAATCAGGATAACAGATGCTGTTTGCAGGCGAGCATGGTCATTTTTCATCAGCCACCTCTTCTGGTGGGGAATGCCTTAGGATCTTTGGGACAGCAGTGTGGGGAGAGGCTGTGCTGGTAGGATGCACAGGAGTATGGAGCATACACTGCAGGTTTACCTTGCAGTCCTCATTGCCCAGGAGAGCATGGCCTCACACATGAAGTGGTTGTTCACCACTGGGTGATGCCCAGATGTATCTTCACTGGAATTTAGAGTTTTGTTTAACTAATGAATGTACTGGAGCGGTAGTTTTAGGGCTAAGCTGTTTCATCCTGTTGCTCCTCACTAGGCTACATATACGTGGTCTTTGGAGCCTGTTTACTTCTGTGTTGTCCAGCTGGTTTTACAGATCTCCACGGGTCACTAGGATTTTAGACATTTTCCTTTGGCTAACTTAATGAGGTTACTGAAAAGGGTTAGTAAAGCTTCTGGTAAGCCTCTTGATTTTTTATTTTTGTTTTCCAAGCCTTATGTGAAATCAGGCCTTTTGAATACAGCCACTAGCACCTGGAAAGAGGCCACCAGCATTTGGAGACTGACAGCATTATTAATGCAAGTCATTATTTGTGTGAAAATGCTCCTGGCTCATATGAAGCATGTGGATTCCCACAGTTTCAAAGGAGATGGAAATACCTGCTGTATGCAGATAAACCAGCCCCCTCCGCCTTTTCCTAACCAACAATACCCACCACTCATACCTGATCCTCGTGATGAGCTATGTGTATCTGCTTAAGGGCCCCTTTGTGAAACTCCTGAGGTTTTACAGCAGTGTAGTATAATTTAGAGAGGAATGGGAAATTATTCATCTGGGTTGAATAATAGTAAGAATTTCTCAGATATGAGGGCATGCAGAAGAGGGGTGAAACAATAACTGAAAAAAAATAAAAAAATACCCTGATTCATCTTTTTGGTCTGGTCTGTTTTCAGTTACTTGGTGCTTTCTAAATTATTCTTCCTTTTAGCTGTGTGTAGAAATTTATATCCATGTAGACTTATTTTAAAAACAACCAAATAAAGTTTTGAAGGTAAAAGTAATTACAAACAGGGGGGTAAATGGGCTGAATATAGTCCAGGTTTGCCAAAGTGGAACCATCTCTAACTAACTAGATACTTTCCTTGAGAAAGAGATCCAGCTTTTTAGAGAGAAAAAACTATGTCAAATCTAATTTATTTTGGACTTTAGGAAGGTGATACCACATGGGAAATTACTGCTGAAGTCTAGAGAAAACAGGGATTAGGAATAAAATTGCAAAGAAGGAGTGTGCTGATGAAATTAGCTGATGAAACAAAACTGGGAGACTTTCAAGACAAAAGTAAGATCGTGAAGGAAGCATTGGGTGACCTTGAGGATAATAGAAACAGTATGAAATTAGATAGTGCAGAGTGAAAGGTTACATTCTTGGGATGAACATGAGAGTTTCTTTTATGTGCCAGAATAAATAAATTAATAAACTGGAAATAACTGTAGGAAGAAAGGACCAAGGTGTTAGTCATCCTGTGATCAACTAGTATAACTGTAAGCCACCTCTGGGATGCAGGTGAGAAACAACCAAATGCAATCTTAGGATAAAAAGGATTTATGAGGCAGACAAGGACTTTTTAATGTCAGAGAGTGCATTGCCATATCTAACTTGTCCATGCTGATCCTCAGGTAGCAGGATGATCATTTTGAGGAACTTGGGGGGACATCCTAAATGTTCCAAGACCTGCCACAGGCCTTCTCTGCTCACAGCGTCAAAAGCTTTGGTGAGTTCAATGAAAGTTACATAGAGACCTTTGTTCTGTTCCCTACACTTCTCTTGCAGTTGTCTAAGAAGAAATAGCATGTCTGTGGTACTCCTATTGGCTCTGAAACCACATTGGCTTTCAGGTGCAAGTTCTTCTGAGACAGCAGGTACTAATCTGTTCAAAAGTATTCTTGCAAGGATTTTACCAGCAATGGAGAGCAAAGTAATACCTCACTAATTTGAGCAGCCTGATTTTTCTCCTTTCTTCTTGTACAGAGTAATGACTGCGTCACAGAGATCTGGTGGTAGTTCACCTTGTTCCCAGCAATGCACAATGAGCTTGTGAAATTTAGCGTGGAGTGCTTGACCTCCATGCTTCCAGACTTTGGGTGGAATTTTATCAACCCCAGATACCTTGCCAGTTTTCACCTGCTGTGTGGCCTTAGGTGTCTCTCCCATAGTAGGGGCTATATGCAATTCATTTTTCACCAGTTGTTGTGTAATGGGCTGAATTGCTGAGCCTTGGACTACATGGTTGGCACTGAAGAGTCTGAAAATGTTCAGACCATCGGTTCAGGATGGAGGTTTTAACTGCGAGAAGCATTTGGCCATCTGCGCTGAGTAGGGGGCTTGGAACCTGGTGTGTAGGTCTGTACACTGCTTTCAGGGCGTCATAGAATCCTCTGTGGTCACCCAAATCTGCACATCATTGAGTCTTTTCTGCTAGGCTGAGCCACCATTTGTTCTGGATGTCTCAAAGTTTCTGTTGGAGCTTACTGCATGCAAGAAGAAAGGCAGCTTTTCTTAAATAGGAAGATGGCTGAGAGAGGTGTACTTGGTGAGCAGTTCTCTTCTTCTTCAACAGTTCCTGGATCTCTTGATTGTTGTCATCAAACCAGTCTTTGTTTTTCTTGGAGGAGAACCCTAAGGATTCTTCAGAGGACTGCAGGATGCTATTTTTAAGATGTTGCCAAAGCACTTCAGGAGAGGGATCCATGGGATGATATTCAAGTCTAGTTTGAAGGTTTAGCTGGAAACTGCCTTTCACTGTAGCTGTTTGAAGGTTGTTAACTTGGAGCCTCCTCCTTGGAATGCCACCACCCTTAGGTTTGGGCTTAAAGTGGAGATTAAATTTGCAATGCACAAGGCGGTGGTCTGTTTGACATTCTGCACTAAGCATCACTTTTCTCACTAAGACATAGTCAATGAGGTGCCAGTGCTTGGATCAAGGATGCATCCTGGTTGTCTTCAGACTGTTTTTCTGCTGAAAGATAGTGCTGGTGATGGTGAGCTGCTGCTCTGCACAAAACTCCAGCGGGAGGCGTCCATTGTTGTTGCAGTTTCCAATGCCATGCTTGCCCAGGACTCCTTTCCAGGCTTCAGAGTTCTTACCTACTCTAGTGTACCTACTCTAGTCACCTACTCTAGTTACCTACTCTAGTGACCTACTCTAGTCACCAAGGATTATGATCTTATTATCTGCAGGAACCTTTTGGGTGAGGCTGCGCAGGTCAGTGTAGAATTTGTCTTTTTCTGCAGGATCAGCTTGGAGAGTTGGGGCATATACACTAAAAAGAACAACATGTTGATTGTTGTGTAGTGGGAGGCATAAGGAGATAATGGGATCGGAATGACCTGTCGGCACATTTTCAAGTTTGGAGGCAGTGGAGTTTTTAATCATGAAGCCAACTCCTGAAAGTGGCTTTTGGGTTTGGGTTTGCCTGACCAGTAGTGTGTATAGCCAGCATCATGTTCTTTAAGGCTGCCTTTCTCATGAAGACGAACTTCACTGCGAGCAGCAATGTTGAGTCATGACAGTTCGTGGGTGATTAGAGCAGCACAATGCTCAGGACATCCACTATCCACAGTATCAAGCATGGTTCTGATGTTACAACATGCGAGTGTCAATATGAACACACCTTTGGAGGCAGGTGTATGCGTTTATCTCTTTGTCCTTTTCGACTGCATCAGAAGATGCTGGTTGGCTGAGGTTAGTCAACCAGGTGAAGGGTGGAGATGAGCTTTGGTTAGGCCACCTTTTCTAGGCCCCTCTCCATGTGGAGCAAGCAGTGCTCTCCTTGAAAAAGGCTGCTTGGTCATTCAGAATGTTGCCGAACCAGACTGACATCTCTGGAGTCAATCTCGAGCAACCAATGTCCTGAACTGCCTGCATGCAGGGTTGGGTCTGTGGCTTCCAGTGCTTCCTATCACCTGCTGTTTCATCCCTCGCCTGTTGCTACAGGGGTTTGCAGTGTGGGTGTACCCTTCAAGCCTGTGTGGTGTATTTTTAATTTTTTTTAGGTGGGGCACAGCGTGCACGAAACTGGCACTACCCTTTACTCCTAATGTTCATATGCCAGGGCCTAGTGAGCTTGGATTGGGACAGCAAAGTCCTCAGGATGTAGGTTTAGTTAGAGTATCCTTCTCTTAGATGGATAGCCTCACAGGGCTAAGCAAGCTCCATCTGCCCGGGTTTGGAGTTGGAGTTGTCCTTCTCCAAGGATGGTTGCTGGGGGGCTAGCGAGCCCAACCTGCCCATGGACACACTTTGTCTGACCCTTCAGCTGAGACCTGTCTGGCATGGGAGACCCTACTGGAGGTACATACCACCACCAGCATAGCTCGCAACCTTGTGACGGCACGTAAGCTTCTCCCCCATGACAAGGGGGTGTCCATGGAGAAGACTTTGAATTAGAAAGAGAAGGAAAAAGATAAAAGGAAGACAAAGGGGAATTTAAGTGTCATGGTAGATTCCAAGTGGTAATTCTTGTGGTAAATAATCCCAGGTAAGGTGAGACAGGTGTATCAGAAAGGCATACAGCATACATCTTCATTTCAGTTTGAGAGACAGAGATCAAGATACTGCATGCTCACAAGCAGAGTATTGCTGAACTCTTAAGAATTGCTTTGACTAGTTCAGGCTCTATCTATCACATTTGACATCCACTAACACATAGGATTTTTTCATCTTTCATGTCTCTCAGTCACCAATCCCACTTAAAGGGTTGAACATTGACTTCACTCTTTGCTGCAAGGCAAGACTCTTATTTATGAACATCTGTTGTCTTGGTGGTAGTGATGGAACAATCAAAGAAGGGAAGGAACATGAAAACTGCTCAAGCCTCAAGAATTTAGTATGAGGATAGTACTGATTAGGAGCACAGGTGGTGAAATCACTCCATAACATTACACTCAGCCTGTTGTAATTACTTGTGTGATCATGGATGTATGTCGGTGCCCAAACAAGATCTGAGAAGCAGATAGACATGATTATTTTAAAGAGCAAATACAGGGAGGAGAACAGATAAGAAGTCCCAGTTTGCTGCTATTCTGTTCCATGTTGTGACAGTAGTACATTTATAATACAGCTGAGAGTATTAGTTTGCCTTACCAGTATGTATGAGCCCATCCAAAAGTCCTTTAATGAGTTATTTTATTTCCTCTGGAGACTTGAAGTGGTCACTTGCCAGCCCAGGCTGCATCTCTCTTTGGACAGTGTAGGTACTGTTATTAATAATGTAGAAAAATCTTTGAAAAATTCGGACAAACCTGATAACGGTGGTAGTGCTGGCTGAGGAACTGAGAGAAACTGAGGAAATAGCTATCAGAAGCATATGTGAGTTGGCTGAAGTCTTCCTAATGTAGAGTAGACTAATCTAATTTTAATCGAGGCATGGCTGTAGCTCCTACAGCTGTACCTGAATTAGACATGCATTTGCCAGCTCACATACTGCTGGTGTGTAGCTGCTGCAACACAGAGGTCAAGCCAGACTGAGAAACCTACCCATGAAACTGCACGTGCTCAGCTCTGTACTGCCATCGTTCTGCTACCGACAGCAGACACAGAATTCAATTCACTGGGCAGGTTGTATCAAATACTGAAGGGAATTTAGACTAACAAGATTTTTTGGCATTGCTGTCATTTAGTCATGCCAGAGTGTTTTGTTGTTTGGGTTTTTTGTTTGTTTGTTTGGGGTTTTTGTTTTTTGGTGGGTTTTTTTGTTTTGTTTTTTTTTCCCCTGAAATCAACTGCTCATGTCTTGCCTACACTTTTCTACCTGCAACACCACTGAGTCAGGGCCAGAATGGACCACTGTGGTCCAAGTTATCTAGTCACACTGAGTAACAGGCAGCCCTAAACCTTGTCACCTTTCTCCTCAACCATTTAAAATGATATGCAGCTCTTGGAAAAAAAGTCTCAAGACACAGTAGCTGCAGACGAAGAGTCTGTTATGCCTTCTAAGTAACATATTAGTACATGCAAGTGTTTGGCTCTGGGCTTTTCTACCTTTGCTTAGCATGTCTTTTCTTTTAATCATGCACTCAAGGCTTTCCTGCAGTCCTGCAGTCACCTGCAAAGAGAATATATTATGCAGAAGCAGAGTAATCAGGAATGAGAGGAGAGGAAGAGCTTAATAAAACTAGGAGGCCTGGAACAATTAAATTCAACCAATTGACAGAGCAGGCAAGATGAGTTGACAGTAGAAAGATAACCTGTTTGTAAATGCAGCCCTATTTTATCTTCCTACCAATTAAATTAAGTTCTCTTTGGCCTTCAGATAAAAAAAAAACACAACCAAACTAAATAAACACTGTTGTGCTGCATACATCTTAATATTTCTAATCTTCTGACTAGCAGAGCAAAAAATTAATATCTTCCTGCCTTGGTAAGAGGAAAAACAGATGCCATGGGGAGGAGGAAATGGAAGAGGATGAGCAGCCTAAGTTTAAGCTTGTGTGCCTACGCATGCATGCACACACACATGAAGTCAAAAATAGCTTTGTGAAAGAAGTTTTAAAACCTTATTGTATTAATGCCCATGAATATGGGAAAGCCATGAAAATACAGCACTTTCACTGTACCTCAGTAACCCCAGGCAAAAGCAGCATTCTAGCTTCAGCAGGTTTGGTCCGCTGGAAAACTGAAGGCCTCTGCCTTTTGTGTGCTTCATCTTGAGGATAAAGCAAACACATTGACAATGCCAAGAAAAAGCTATGCCTTTCTCCATGAAGATGTGGAGCCAATGAGTTGAAATACCATTTTCATACCATTGCTCAGGCAGCTGAAGAAAAGCTCTGAGTGCCATTAGAGCTTTCCACTGCAATGCTACAAACCTGTAGTCTGGCCCAGCCACAGTAGCACCAGGGAAGTAGCCCAGAAGATAACCCTGGCACAAGGCTATGGAGAAGAGATGCTCCAGGAGTCACAAAAGCAGATGACGCTGTACCCTTCAAATGCAGGATGCTTTCAGAGTTTGGGCTTTTCCTAATCACCTAAGTTCTGTCTCACTTCCACATACTATCAAGAGAATTCTCAGCAGCTCCTAGTAGTGGTTGTGCTGCTGCCCTTATAGCCCAACTTCCCCACAGACAGAAGGAGAAAAGAAGCTGACTGAATATTGCATGATCAGAGGGAGGGAGAGAGACAGGCTGTGGCCCCACAGCAGAGACACACCCATCAGCAGTTGTCTCCTTAGCCTTTTTTCACCCTCTCTATCTGGCCACCTAACAGCACATCCCAATGCTCTGCACTGCTGACAATGGCTTACTGAGGCACTTGGGTTTTCCTTTGGGAATTCAGAAAATGTTCCCTGCATTTTTCCACTCTCATTCCTGGGCTTGGATCTCCATACAGAGAGATGAGATGTATTTCCAGCTGGTCTCCTTTGCTTTGGAGGGGCCCTGTTCCAATGTAGACCTTATATCACAAAGACACATTGTCAAATAAGCTCCAGAGCCATGGCTTGGCTCAGTCACTGCTGTGGATGCACAGCCACTGCCATCACACAAAACAGTCTCTCAGGCTCTGGGGCCTCTGGGGCTGATTCTGCACTGCCTCAGACCCACACAGTCAGAGCATCATGGGCTTTTCCTTGTCCTGCAACAGTGTTGGTGACAAGTGCACCACAGCCCCCAGCTCTGCTCGAGTAGCTTAATGAGAGCTTGCAGTGAGAAGTAACCATCCCCTCAGAAACACTGTCTGTACAAGCAGAGCTGTGGAAGACTGGAGCAGGAATGCAGTGCAACAAAGCTGCGTTCTTCTTTTCAGACACAAGCCTGTAAACTGCTTTATCCTGTCCCTTACCTCTCTTCCATCATATCAGGCAGAGGAATGCAGCAACTGGAAATCTTAGTACCTCAGTACCAGTCTGTCTGTTCAAGCCTGACTGGACCAAATGCCCTGCTCATTACTCTGAGCAGAAAAAAAACTGTGAACCTGGGCTCTAATTTAGACTGTTGGTCACAGCATTTCCTTTTTCCATACCATCTTTATCAGACATAAAATGAAGACTTTACCTTAATTCATAATATTCCTTTATTTTGTGCTGCTAAGCATTGTATCTCCTCTGCAAGCAGTTGTCAGTTTAAAGCAATTCTGAGGCTCCTGCACACTACAATGGGTTTTTGGTGATGCAGCATTGTAACTACAGATAATAAATGCTGTGCCACTCTCCTTGAATGCAACTGTCAAACTGGACAGAACTGTATTTGTATTATTCCTTCCAGTGAAAAAAAGCTAACTCACAAATTTCAGTGAGGGCTAGTCTGCCTTGATTCAGACTAAATGTCTTCTGGTTTCATTTTATCCTGTTATCCTCAACTAGTCTATTTTGGATCAGACTATTGTTATGTTAGCTTTTTATATGCAGATGCTTTCTGTAGTTCTGAACAAAAATTCTTCATTTCTCTTTGGTTTATGTACAACTCTTGTATTTTCTATTTCTTAAAATGTATGTTCAGTATGACTCTGAACCACCATTGTTACTTTTGTGTCCCAAATTCCTAAGCACCTCAGTGACTTTGGTACATGCACATACACAGGTACAGACCATCCAAAGAGGAAAATTATATGTGGGAAAGTGATGCATTCTAGATTAGCTTTATTTTCTTTTCATTGCCATTGATGATAAAATGCGACTTTTTGACTTCAGGGGCAAACAGAACTGAGTTAAGGTGTTTTGAAAATACCACTCACTCTTCAAAAAGTCTGTAGTAGTAGAACCCCAAGGTGAAGATTTTATTTGCACAAGAAAAGCAGTTCAGACACAGAATGAACTATTGAAATAAACAAAAGTTATCTCAGATAACTAAATCTAGGAAGCTGTGAGTATTTTAAGTTAATTCCCACTGTTTCCTATCTGTCATTTGTTTATTTACTGCCTTTCCCTCCTTCAAGCAATACTGAACTAGTGATTTTTGACTTTTCTATGCCCTTTTAACCCGAAATGTTTCTATTTTACACTAAAATAGAAAGAAAACCCTCAAATACCTCAGTTGAAGAGATCAAAACATCTGTGTCTTCTGTGACATTACATGGTTCTGCCTCAGAGACTGACTGTAGTTCTGTAGGCAGAGAGATGCCTTAGAAACCTCAAAAGTATCAGGAACAAGTTGATGTCCTAAGTTGGCTGTATGAGCAAGCACCTTTTTATATTTTCAATTCTAGCATCTAGTTGAGCTGGCTATGGAGTCCATCAACAGAAATGAACCAGTATGTGTAATCTACACCATATATTTGCTGTGCATTACATGCTTTGTGGCAACTTTTGTGTTTGCGCTTATCTCATTGTGGGTCCTGAAACTGAGGTAAGTGTGTGCATTTGGACATCTACCATTGGAAATGCAGTCTTAATTCAGTACAGGTAGGTAGGCCAGCTACTCACTGGATGGGAAGAGGTGGAGAAGCAAAGCAATTTTTTTAGGTATGAAGACAATATTTATAGACTGAGATCTTACTCTGCTTCTCCTTTCCCTTCTTCAAGCTTCTGTGTTATCTCATGCTTTCTCTATTTGGGTTGGGTCTTTTTTATATGGGACTGTTATTCCATTCAGATGAGCTTTTAAAGTTTTAACCCTCCACTGCACTGCTGTTTTGTAAAGTCTGAGACTTAAAGTCCCAGTGTGGTAACTGGTTCCCTTTCTGTGCACTGCTTTGATCCCGGAGCTGCAGAGGCTCAGAAGAGCTGTAGACATTTGCCTGTGTGGCTGTGATAATAGAGTTACTTTCCAAATTCTTACCATGAATGTGTCCAATTTCCTTACACATTGTGCTTCATGCATGTATCTATGTATTCACATGCACACTGCAGTAAGTTCTTTCTGAAATGTGATCACAAATTGTTCTGTTTACACAGAAACCTAAAAATGCTGCACATACATGCATATAAGATTATAGGAAGCATTTGCATTATTTGGCAAGTAGCATGTTTTATTACTGAGCACTATGTGAATAGGCAATAAAAATCTTTGACTTTTTGTGATTCAGACCTTTCCCTTCCCTTCCGTCTGTACACATTCATCTATTTTTTTTTTTTTTGGAGGGGGACATAACATTCAACATTATTCTTATCCACTAATGGTACTGGAGAGTATTTTTCAGATGCTGTCTCTTCCATTTCCATTCTGAAATGCATTTAATTTTCTTTAGGAAATAATGACAGATTTAGGGAACTAATTTCAGAACAAATAAAAGTGGATAAATGTAGAACAGGTGCCAACAATTTAACTGTGAAGGAGTGTCTGCAAGTTGCAAATAGACTTTCTGCCCATTCCATGGATGATGTAGCAGCCTTACATGAAGTGGGCAGGACACAAGCCTCAGTTCTATCCAATTGCAGCTCAATTAAGAGTACAAAAGTGTTCTCCTGCAAGCAGGTGGTTTTCTTTTTATAAATTGTTAGGCATTAAGATCAGGATGTAGCTGGTAAAGTGGAAAGGGACTCCTTTGGGAAGTGTGTTTTGGATGCTCTGGTGCTTCTTTTCTTTGCTCCTAGGGGCTCTTAATAGCTTTAGAGATGTGATTAGGCTGGGACACCATCGCATCCTTTGCTGCTGCTAGAAAAGCACGCCTCTCACCTTTCTCATGAACAGAATTGCAATGATTTCCCTTCTGAGTGTTGTGGGTAAGTGCATTACATGGAATGAGATTTCCTCTTGTCTCTAGATAAAGCTGGG
The DNA here is from genome assembly GCA_013396695.1 of Sakesphorus luctuosus. Lineage (NCBI taxonomy): Eukaryota > Metazoa > Chordata > Aves > Passeriformes > Thamnophilidae > Sakesphorus > Sakesphorus luctuosus. Next base: position 534,771 of record VWZD01005484.1, on the reverse strand, counting down.
TGACCAAGTGTAAAATTGAGAAAACTTAGCTTTCCCAATGTATCATTGCCATCCCTTAGTCCTCTCTGTTGCCTACCTGTGGGGCTTGATTCGCTGCACTTTAAAATTGTGTGAAGACAGCGTAAAAGAGAGACTGCTGGTTCCTTAACCTGAATTGTCTGTCCCAGAGAGATGGCTGTAGCTTGCTAAAGCTGTGACCCTAAGGACTGCAGGTTTTTCCTGCCCTTGTTCTTTCTGTTTCACTGATGCAACAGGTCTCATAATGTGTTCTCTAAGAGGAAGGCTGAGCCTGTAATACACATGGGCAAAGCTGCAAAGTGTCTGGCTCCTTCTGCAAGGTCCATGAGCTCTCAGTACCCACTGCACAGCTGTGTTCAGGCTTCATGTCAGTAAACAGCCCCTCTCTGGTTAAAGCAGTTAATCTTCTGATTGCTGTAAGCTTCTCTAAGACCTGATCCTACCTGCTCCTAAGGCCTGATCCTTCTCCTAAGAGAAGGACAATTGTTGGGTTGTACATCACATTAGCAGCTAAGAATAAAAGCTGGTTATCTCTCACCCAGTTACTCTAGAGGTCACTGAACCAGCATTAGAAATGGATGAGCTAAAGCTTATAAGGAAAATGCCTGTGATTGCTGTATGGCTGGAGGGAGGAGAAAATATACAGGAGCTTTGGGCTTTGGTGTAGTGTGCTGGCTTGCTAAACTAAGCCTCTGCTTCCTCTGCAGGTAAGTGAAGGTTTGTAACAACTTTCTGTGTTACAGAGGCTTCAGCAGTAAAACCAACATAACCATGGGGGTCAGAAAAATGACCTCTTTCCAATCCAGGACTGTAATATGGTCTTTAGTTTGTCTGTGAAAGTTCTCCTGAAAACTCTCACTCTCACCCCAGAGATCAGTGTTTGAGCACATCGTGTGAGATGTTAAAATTGCCATGACAGGGGGCAGTAGTTTGTGACCTTTCAAGGTGGAAGGAAGACAGATCTGGGACAAGCACAATCTTCCAAAACCTTGTTGTCTGATTGCACAGCATTTGTATGTGCAGACTTTGGAAGTCTTCTGCAACTACCTCTTCTGAGCTCATGTGGTAAAAATGCTAAAACTGAGTTAGCTGATTGCAAACACCTGATTGAAAAACAGGAATTGCTTTCTAAAAAGATTATTAGAAGTGGCTTTACAAGTGCTCCACTTAGGGATGAGAAGGTGGGTAACTTGGCCGTTGTCCTGTAGTCATCATCTGGGATCCTGAGATACTTTATTTAGCTGCAGCTTCTCTGCCTAAATGGTCCAGAGAAGCCTAATCCACTGCCTGGATGTTCGAGAGAAGCCCCATCCTCTGCCTAATGCTGCTGGCAGTCTGGTCTCAGCAGCCACAGGACTGTAATAGTTGCTGTTCCCCTTCCTCCATGTTAATTGACCTAGAAGATAGGCCTTTCCTTGAGCTAAGAGACCTTCTGCTGCTGCCTAGTGTGACATGGCCCACTACTTGTTAGGTGTTAGGCTGTGAGACAAAAAGGAGAGGTGGCAGCTTCTGGAACTGAAGGAAAGCTTCAAGCCTCTATCAAAGTTTTTCACCTTTCCTGCTTTTTAAGCCAGAGAAGATTATAACCTTTTCTTCATAACTAACAGGCTTGTTAACTGTCTCAGATGCTACGACTCCATTGTCAGTGGCTGGATAGCAGTGTTTGGCAGCACTGACATGAATTGTTCACATTACTTTGCCATCCTTTGAGCACTGGGTTGGAGCAGCTAGATGAATCAGGTGGTACAGGAGCTGCTTAGGCAGCTTAGTCTTGTTGGTGTCCATTGCATCTTCCTAGAGCACTTAGATCAAAAGGAAACATAAATCGAACCCAACCCCTTAAGGTATGGAGAAAACAGGTGTTAAGGGTCTCTTTTATGGGCATGGCTGACTGTGTTGCTTGGTCACAGTTTAGCTTCAGACTCATTTACATTGAAAATGAAAACCTATAAAACATGGAGCGATGGCTTTGGCTGTGTTGTTTTTGGTTTTGTTGTTGTTAGTTTTTTTGTTTTGCTTTGGGTTTTTTTGCCTTAAAAATATGATGAATGTTGTTACAGAATTTTTCCTGGATGGTAGGACTCCTGAGAATCCAAAAAATAAAATAAAATTAGAGGTGGTCTCAGCTGCTGTTAAGTACCTCACTGTTTCTCTGAAGATAAGAACTCAATAGCCCAGAATGACGGGATAGAAACCAGCTGTGATCACTGGGAGCCAAAAGAGCTATGTATACCCCTGTCCTGGAGGAATGGAATTGATGGCAGCAATAAAAAGTGTTTGGCAGCTCCCTGATCAGCAAAAATACTTGTAGTGAGTAATTCTTGCTTTTCCTGTGTTCTCTGTTCTGGAAGAACAGAACTGCTGCTTCCTCCTCTGAGAAGTGGTAGCAGCATGACCGACTAGCTTCAATGTGATTCTTGGTGTGTGAAGACAAGGTACTACCTCAGAGAAAAACTGCCAGCTCCTAAATGGAAGAGATGGCTTTGACGGTGCTTGCAAGGGGAAAGCTCTGATGGAGAAAGGTACCGTCTTTGTGTTTAAAGGGAGGTGGGTGGGGTCACCTAGGCAACAAATGGCTCCCAAGGAGGCAAAGAATGGTAAAGAACTCTGAAAACTGGAGAAATGTGGCCATTGTGGATAGCAGCAGTATTGTTTTAGAAATAAGGAAAGGATTAAGCAGGACACACCATTTTTTTTAACTTTAGATTTTTATGTCTGCTCTGAAATATCTTACAATAATCTTTTGGATTAAAGAAAAAGATGCCTTTCCATGAAGAGGAACTGAAATGCTTTCTGAGCTTACCTGGTGCCATGTCAACTAGAACAATCTGTAACAGAGAACCACTTGCAAATGTTGTGAGGGACTAATTTTAAATACATAAATAAACAAACAAAAAAGCCTTCAAAATTAATTCCTTATAGGCACATCATCTATAGAAAGCAAATTACAGCTACTCATGTTCTTTTCCCTTGTGCCCAAAGCAGGCTTGCAACTAGGAGCTGAATAGCAGAGACCTCCTTTCCTGTGAACTTCGTGTGGATTCAGGAACTAGCTAGTTTGATGTCCTCCTGGGAGAGAGGCAGTATTAAAATAATATCTAGTGATTGGAACTGTGCAAGAAAGCACTTGCCTATTCTCACAACTTGAATGGAGTAATTTCAAGTCTATAAATGTGAAAGTAATAGAATAAACTGCTCATTTAAAAAAAAATCCCAAACAAATGAAACTGTACTTAAGTCACCTGCTGGCTATGGCCATTTCTAGAAATGTCAGAGAAGCAGCTGAGTTGTCTCCCTTGTGTTGACACTGTAATGAAGCAGTCCAGGCAGAAGACCTCTGGACTTACCTTTATCATAAGGTGTCCCAGTTTCAGGGAAACCTATGTTTTTACCAAGACCAGAGGAGAGGATTCCTCCTCAAAAACCTTATTAAATTTAAAAGAACTTTAAATAGAAAATGTATATAAGAAGGATAGCTGTTCTCACCTACTATATATATAGAGAGAGATACAACTATAAACAGACCAGAGCAAACTACTGCCCTAGCCCAAAGGAACAACCCCCCAAAACTGTAGCTTCCTTCTAGTGCCATTATATTTGCAGATAGTGGCAGTGCCACACTTTGGCAGGCCGTGAGATGAATTCTCAGTCTTTTCCCAGTGAGATAGAGACAAGGGGCAGTGTATGACTCACGCAGGGGCAGGATGGAGCCTTTTCCGTGGGGAAGAGCAGACAGTATCTCTCTCTTTGTCATTTGTTCAAAGAAACAAATGCTGGGAGTTGAGGGGTGGTGGTAGTTCCCAGAAATCTCCTTGCAGTCGAAGTCAGTCCCCAGAAAAAAAAAAGAGTCTGCAGTGTATCCTGAAGCAGCCGTGACCCTTCTCTCTCTCTCCTCTCTCCCTCTCTGAAGCTCAGGGTGCCCAGAGATGGAGGGGGAAAGGCAAAGAGCAGAGCCAGAAGGAACTCTCACCAGCTCAGCAAACAGTGACTTCTCATCCAACAGCTGCCCAAAATGAAGCACACAAGGAAGAGCCTCTCCCCCTCCCAGGTGCTGGAAGCCTGTTCCTCAACTCTGCCCCACGATTAAGTTGGAATCTAGAGTCATCAACCACTCCTTTGTTCTCAGTTCTGGCACTTCAACTCCAAAAGCTTTGTGCTGGTAGGGTGAGAAAAATTCCCTGAAAGACCCTGCCCCCACAACCTTTCTTTGTTTGAACCTTTAACATAAGGCAATGCTGGATGACATTAGGAGGCAATTTCTTCGTATCACCTCATCATCTACTACTGAGCATTGGCAGCACCTGCACATTTCAGGGCTGATGAGCAAGAGATTTCCTTAACATGTGCCAGACTTGGCAGACTCAATATGTTGTTGGCTACAGCTGCTGGTTAAAGTCCTGGTCCTATGTTGTATAACTTATCCTAATAGAACACAGTTTCTGTCTTGAAGAGCTGTAGGCAATTAACACCCCTTCTCTTGAAGCCTGCTATAGGAATGTAGCCCGTTCACCTGTTGATCAATAATAGTAGTAGGAAACACTGAATTGGCTGCAGGGAAGTGGCCTATGTGTAAAACAGATCCTTGAGAATGAGGGAAGCCAGAGTTGGCTCTGCTCTCTTTCTTCCTAACCCAAGGAAAATATGAGGAGAAGACAGATTGGCAGCTCTCAAATAATAACTTACAAGGACTGCCTGCTGTTCTCCTGTAATATCCCAGTGTATACCTGATGCTTACTTTTCTGTGGCCTCTAGAGGGATCAATGTACCACCACTGACCTGGACTTTTGCATCTAACTGGAAGCCATTGTGAGAGCTGCTGACTGAACATCCAAAAGAATGTCTTTGTTCAATAGCAATTCCCACTCTCCTCTGGTGGAACTATATTCTGGATAGGAAGGGATTGGTGAAGGTCTTTCTATAAAATCTTGTCTCTTTTATTCACAATAATCTAGGATTGGGGTAAATAATATAAAATATGATAAGCCTCCCTTGAGAAAGGCACTAAAATAGATTTGTGACTCTTTTGGATATTTAAGATAAAAGAAATCAAATGAGTGAAAGAAATGCAGTAGAAACACCTTTACCTTTTGCACCTGTGCTTCTTAACTTAAATGAGAATGAAAATTTTTCCTTATGTCCCTTGGATTTCTCCAGTGAGATTTCCATGAAGGTATACTCTTTCATCTTTCTTCCTACACCCTCCCCATATCAGGGATGGGTGGTCATGAAGGGGCTTGAATTTCCATCTGAAGTCATGCCTTTTTAACACTTCTGCAATGTTTCTTCTCTTCTTTCTCCTGTGCAGAAGGCTGTAGACCACAGGATGTATCAGCTGGTGGCAGACAGCAATGTGAGAAGCCAAAATATTAGGACTGTTGCACAGCGTAGCATTTTCAAATAACTTATTGGAAAAGTTGTTTGTGAGAGGCATTAAGGATAGCTCATCCTGACCTTCTGAGGATGTAAAGAATGCAGGCCATTTGACAAACTCTTTTCTCTGCAAGTTGCCTCTGAAAAGTGCTTAATTGTTAGCACTTCTGCTTTGGTGGAGAGTACATCATAGCAGGCTCTTAATAGACTGATAAGCTTCATCTTGTTTGAAGCTTCTCTACCACCTGCATAAGGCCTTCTGCTCTGGTTATAAAGAAAAGCCATACAGTAACTGCGGGTGTTTGGTAGAATCCCTCTGATACTTCTGTAGTAACACTTTTTTTTTTTGGAGGTGGGGGGAGGGTGTAGTGGTAGTGCTGTAGGCTTAAGCTCTGCTTTTGTGTCATTTTTATGATATCATCAAGATACACCACAATACTCTGCAGAAATTCTGTGGAGCTCTAGGTTGAAAACAGCCTGAGGTTGTTCCTGATTTTAAAATTGTTTCTTTAAGACTGTCGTTTAACTTCTGCCTGTTGTTCCAGACTTTGCTGTTTTCATGTCAGTGTTTTAGATGGCTAAAACTAGGGTGGCTAACCCCACAGTTTTAGTTCCTCCCAAGTCACCTGCTAAAGATTAAGGTTCATCTGAGCTTTTGCAAATCTGGAAATAGTGTGTTACGTAAGTGTTAATGTGGGACTAATAGCCTGTGTGGATTCACTTCAGTTCCTTCTGCTTTCTGTTTACTTTCACTGTAGCGCATCAGCCCATGTCAAAGATGCTGTGAAGTCCTGCATACCTCACTGACCTTCTGAGGGGTAAAAGCTTTCTTCTTTTTGAGTCATTACAAAAATAGAAGACACCAATGTGGTTTTCTGTAGTGAAGGTGTGATTTCAAAGGCCTTGTGCCTTGTAGTTTAAACTCCCAACTCAGACTGTGCATGTAGGTAAATCCATGCAGGGATTTCTTAAGTCATACAGTGTTAAAAGCTGTAGGTTATCTATGTATCTGTGTGCTTGTACTAGCCATCCAGGAAGTTCCTCTGAGTTCTCTGGAGCCTTTATGGTTGAAGAGGTGTGATTGTACTGATTTTTAGGTAACCACTATATCCTGTGAGAATGAAATGGCATTAAGGAGTATTCAGTCTAAACTGAGAGATTGCAGGAAAGCCATGAACATTTGCAAGGTAGTGGAGAGCACTCCAGTCTCCGACTGCCAAGGTTGCGAGTTCGAGTCTCAGTATGGGCGGCCCTAGCAGTTAAATGCCTCCCTGCCATCCAATCCCATCAGATCTCGGATGCAAAGCAGGGTCAGCCCCGGTTAGTACCGGGTGCTGTAGATAGTCCTAAGGAGACTTCACTGTCATCGTCCAAGCTTGCTCGGCCGTGGCAAATGAACCTTAGGACTTAAACGGTGGGGCCAGTTCTGCGCACGCTGAGCCTCACCTAAAAAGTTCTGCGCACGCTGAGCCTCACCTAAAAAAAAAAAAAAATCCCCTGTGCGGTCTTGGAGAGCACACCCATGTGGGGTGAGCCCTTCCCAAATCTTCGTTCGCGAAGGTTGGCCATTATATAAATAGGACAGCTTAACCAATTGGTTGATTTAGATGTTTCTTTTTGAGGATGGCTGCTCCCAACCAACAGACTGGAAGGAGAAGGAGTGACTGAGCCTATTTGTGTTCTACCTCCAACTTCATGTCAGGATTCAGATCCACCTTGCAGATAGTCTGACTTATCAGAACATTCAACACAGGATCAAGTAAGGATGTCCTCAAATTCTTGTGTTCCTCCTGAAGCTGCAGCAAGCTATGGAGTTTGAAAAGCATTATAGCTGGGATTAACTTGCAAGTCCCTCTGTAAAAGTCTGCATAGGCTGTTACTACAAGAACTCTATGTAGTCAAGTAAGTTAAACAACCAGAGGTGATCCCATGGAAGAGCGTCTGCCTTAATGCTGACTTTAGGGTGAATATTTACAAAGAGTTGACCTTGAGAGATAGCAAGCAATATTTGTAACATCAGTGCCATCCTGAGGAGCAGCAGACTGACCCTTTGTCTCCTGTTGCAGTTCTGGAATTCATTAGAAGGCTTCTGTTACCGGCTCTTTTGGTGGCTTATGTTGCTGGATTATCTGAAGCAATGGCTCTAGTTCTGATATCGTGGTGCCTGGATCCCTATCTCTAAATTATGAAAGCTCTGAAAATCTTTGAATTTCTCTTGCTACCTTGCATGTAAAGTTTTTTAAAGTGTTTAGAACATTTTAAACGGTTTTTAGAGGACATGATGATTCTATAAACAAAGTATGTTCATCTGATCTGTATGAATATATATATAAAAAAAATCTGGTGTTTTTCTCTTCTTGCCTCTCCTGTACTCAGATTTTTTGGCCCTCATTATGTAGTCTCCCTCCTCTCTTCCCCTATATTTCAAAGCTCCTTCTCTCCTACATATTTTAAAGTGCATTTTCATTCTACAGAGACTCTTGCCATCATCTGCTCTGACAGCCTAAGATTCTTGATGGTCCATTAATTTAATATTCATGAATATAAGCAGAAAGGACTCCAGTCTCTTACCACCAACCTGTTCTTTGGTCAGGACAAGGGGCAAAGTCTTGCCTGCTGTGATCATTAAGAATTTCTTCTGAAGCCTGGTTTAAGTCTATAACAAGTCAACTGTCTGCAGGGCATGATACCACTTTCTTGTGCCTAAAGAATTTAAGACTCAGCATGAAGCCTATTTGCACACTTTGAATATTGACCCTTGCTTATAAGAGGACACAAATTTTATCAAGTGGGCTTTTTTGAGAGAATTAAATATTTTCTTTCATTTCACGTTTCCTTACCTGTCCAGCCCTAATTCTTGGAGGACTAGCTCAAATGTAGCCCTGAAACAATCACTGAAAATTTGAAAAGCTCCAGGTACTAACATGAAACTTGAAGTCAAAGGCAGAATGGGAGGACAGTGTGAAAGTTGTAGCTAGTGTTATTCCTAATGTATAAGTCAAGAAGTTTACTAGGTGCAGTTGAGTTTTAACTGCTCCCTGTGTTACCGTAAAGGTACGGAATATACTACAGACACTTATAGAAATGTGATGGAGACAAGGCAGGTTCCAGAACTGCTGAAGGGGAGCTGGAAAATGAGAGATCTTACAGCTCCTGAGGATGAAACAAGTGGGGAGAAAAGAGTAGCCCATCTTAGAGCAATGCTTTCTTTCTTGCTGTCTCTTCTTTGAAGGCAAATGAGTTGCACTTTCATGTGAGCATTTGACATGTGTCTGTGTGTAAGTGAATATACAGCCCCTTAGTCCCTACAATTGTTTATAGCGTCTTAGCCATGTGTTTTCATCCACTTGGAAAGTCCAAGCCCTGTTTCTCACACAAGGTCAATGTGGGTTTGAAAACAAAGTAACGTTAATACTCATAAATACTCTACATATAATAGCAATAAAATATGTCACTGTTTATGTGCCAGCAGTCGAGCATGGTTTTTTCTTCTTTCTGCCACAAGTCAAGCCATATGTGACTAGTTATGGTGACTGTGTGTGATCATCCTGCAGCCAAGTAATTCTAATTTCACTGCAGTGCAACTTTTTTCTATTCCTTCCATGCTGCTTTTAGGCTCTAACACTGCTTTGGCTAGCTAAGACTGACTGAAAGGGTTTGGAAAGATTGATTTGGAATTCAAAAAGATTTTGATCAAGAGGAGATAATGTCCAAAATGAAACAGATGGAATTCAAGACAAGCGTGGAGATTTGCCTTTAGGAAGGAGAAATCAAATGCATGAATACAAATGGGGGATGGCAGTCTCAGCAGCAGAGCTAAGGAAGACCTGTTAGATTAAATGATCTGCACATGGCAAGAGTCTCATTCTGTCTCCAAGGGAAAAAAATGGGAGAGGGGAGAAACAGTCCTGGTATGCTAGTGTGTAGGGAAAGAGAGGAGTACTTCCAAGAAGGCTTTAGCAGGTCAGTTTGTTCTGCCTTGGAGAAATGTGCCCTAGGGAAAAGGGGATTTGCTTACTCTGAGAAGCTATCCTCCCTAAAATACAGAGAAATGGGAATAGAATAGGGCTCCTCTACTGAAGACTTGGTGGGGGGATTGTTAAGTAACTTACCCTCTCTGTGGATGAGGAGAGTATGAAGTAAGGGCAGAAAATTTACTGTAAAAGCTGACTCAATAAAGCATTAGAATAATTCTCACTTTATTTTTTAAGCAATTGGATAAGGATCTTCAGGAATAGCCAAATTAGGACTGTCTCCATTTCCAGTAGGATGGGATGGGATGGGATGAGATGGGATTTCTGGCCTAACTGTTTAATGATCTATCAATAATTAATCAGATTATGACTACTTCCTTTGACCTCAAGAGAAGATATGATTAATTTCTAAATCAAAACTGCCATTCAAGAAAAAAAGAGTAGGAGATTTGGACCTTTCTGCACCAGTTTCTCATTAATTCCTTTCTGTGTGCAAGTTTTGTTCACTCGGTAGGGACCATAATGTTGCTGCAGTGCCAAGACTTTCCTCCAGGGTGCTAGTATTGGAGATATATCCAGAATTTACAGTCTCTGCCAATCTTTCTGCTTTTCTCCAGGATCAATCTATGTCAAACTTACTTCTAGGTCTCCCATTCAGGGTCAGGGTTCAAGAGTCATCTACTTTCTGAACTTTACCCTCCTCTGTTATTCTGCTTTTTGTTTTGGAAGAGTTGTTAGGAAGTGGCACTAGTAGTGCATTGCAGGTACTAGCTTACAAACTGTAAGTTAGTAAAACACCGACCTGAGAGACATCTAGTAACTGAGGCTGGGATATGAAAGTAGAAAATCCTGTGAACTACAGCTGTAAATGCACTGCAGATGAAATGGCTATCTTGCATTGCTGCAGCAAGTCTAAGGACTTTATCAAAGGTAGCTTACAGGATATGTCAATCTTGTGTACAGCTGCAGTTAAAGAAAAGACAGGCCTTAATAAATCTCTTCACTGAAATATGCTTTCCTTCCCTCTCACCTCTGCTGTCAATGGCTTGCTTTCAGTTTTCTTTCTAAAAGGAGTGGTTGTACATTTAGAAGAATCTGAAGATTATTTTTCTGCTGTTCCTCTTTCCTTTAACTTGATCAGTCTTTCACTCTGAGCCACAACAAAGGCTGTTTACCCAGAGAAACTGGGCAATAGCCAAAAGGCCACAGTAGTTCAATGGAAATATTGAGTGGCTGCACTGAAGTGTTTGGAGTAATGCTTCAGAAATATCCTGGTTAGCAGGAAAGGCTTGGCTCAGGCAATAGAGGCTGCTAAACTTACTTTCCTCTGTGCTTCTGTGAGGTCTGGGAGCATGACATGTGTATAGCTTTCTTGTAACATATACACTCCTGCTCCAGTGAATATGGGGATAATGTGGGCAAACTTTTCCCTGTTAAGAGATGAAGAGGGTCTTGCTAAGACAATAAAAAAATCTGCAGGACACAGAGGTGGCAGTCTTCTCCTTTGTAAAATGATCTTAGTGAGTATCCTGGGCAACTTTTATCTGCAGCATCAAATATTGGCTCCAGATTTTCTTGAGGTGATCTCCAGCTCCTGCTGTGGCAAACAGTCTCAAGAACCCATGCTCTGGCTATCCTTCATACAGCAATCACTGAGACCTAAGTAGGTCACAGGGAGCTTCCTGCCATGCTGAGCAGGGAGCAGAACTGCTTTACTGGATCACTAACTCAGAACCCTAGCATGAAGTACTCTTGTAGTACATAGTAAGTTTTTTCCAAATACTTCCATATTCTGTTCTAATACTGTGCTGGTCATGACAGCCATGTACTGTGAAACTTACTCAAGATTCTCAGTAAAACATCTGCTGATTTTTCCAAACTTGTGCTCTTCCAGAGTGGTTAAAGACTATTGCCCTACTAACTGGGTGATCAGAAAATCTGGACTTCAGCTGGCCAAGCATTGGTGAGGTAAAGCAGAGTGGGTTACAATTGCTGGTAGTTTACAGTCTGAGTAGTTTCTGACTGGCAGCTACAGCTAATGCTGTGACCACAGGGGACTGTGACAAAAGGTACTTACTGTTTTTCCTAAATGTATAGTGATAATGTACAGTTGCTGATATGACTGCCTGAGGAGATATTGGCACTTTCTAATATAACATTACGCCTTCTCCATGTACATCTTGCTGCATTCTAATGTGTCTCACAAATGCTTCAGTAGGCAGAGACTACAGTGCAAAAAGGCATCATATCCCGTTAATGCTACTAGCTCCTGTGTGAGATGCTTAGTCAGGCTGCAGCTGTTGTGCCGAACTTCTTTCCCATTGCAGGCATTAGCTTCATGCAATGTAGATGCAACAGAACCATTCTCCTACCTGGGGAGATGCAGTGGGGGAAATGTGCATGTGTATGTTAATGAAATGCTTTCCTCCCAGCCTTCCCCTTAGTTTGTCAACATGCTGAGGCTTTTTTATTAATGTGCGCAGCTAATTCATCCCCTTTTGGCACACCAGAGAAATGAAGATACAGATTTGAGATGGTACGAAGTGACTCACAGATCTGAGGTCTTGGTTTGCATCCTCTGATTCTTCATCTGTGTTAGCCACTAGTCAAGGTACTTTTTCCTTGTGCTTAGAATTTGATCATCAAATCCACTGTGGAATTGCAGAATTAATTTTGCCAATGGTAGACTACCAACAGGTAGTAGATGATCTCTCAAACATAATGAAAAGTGTAGCATAGCAGAAATGGAGGAAAACCGGCATTTGAGTGATCAGTGAGGGTTTTGCATGAGCTGCCATCTACCTACTCATGTTACCAGATCCCTCTCTGTGACCTGATATGCCTTGAAACTCTTAATTATCACTGCTTGTATAATTTGGGATAGTTACACATCTCAATGAAATGTCTTCATAGATGGACATACAAGAACTTCAAATATGGGCTGCTTTCATTTGAAATACGTTTTGATCAGAAACCAGAAAGCAAGATCTCTGTCCATGCCCAAATACTAAAATTCAAAACAGTATCGCTCCCAAACTCCTGGGGTTCAAGTGAGGCTTTTGATACTGGATTACTTTGAATGGAAAACTTCAAACTGCCTGCTAATCTTTTCCTAGTCAAATGTATCAAATTGTACAATAACACCTTTTTAAGATGCAAGTGCAATAAGGTGAAAGCCTTATAACTACAACTGATTTAATGAAAACCCTTTAATCTCATTAGTCAGTGAAGCACTATGAGGGCCCCTTCTGTCAAACTTGTGCTTCAGCCATGCTGTGGCCTCAGGCTATATTTTGGAATTGAAATTTTAGCTTTCTGAATCCCAACCTGCTCAGCAATTTAAGTACAGTCATTAGAGTGGCAATTTTGAGCCTCTTTCCATTTGTGGGCACTGTGGATGTGTTCATTCCAGAAGTGGTATAGGTTCTGGTGTGGTGAATTGGGCCCCACTGGTAATAAACCTAATTCTTAAAGTCACCTTTTTCAGATTTCCCCCTGAAAGAGTTTATACGAGAGCTCCAAGGATCAAGCTGAAAAGTACTGTTAACTATAGGCAGAGCTAATATATGGTCTTTCCACTCTGAGTTTCCCATCAGGCAGTTAAAGCTCTGCAACAAAAGGATCTATTCACAGTAGTGTGAATTGCCTTCATGTTTATATGTCCACTCCTGCCAGGCTTATCTTTTAAAGCAGAAATGTAGCTGCCTGTTTATTTACCTGTCCCAAATCCAGATGCACCTCCCAATTTTTCAATGCATCTCTTCATAGAGAGCAGGTCAGTAAATCTAGCCACAGAGCCAAATGTGCTAATGCTTGTGTCCATATTGTCTGCTTCATCCAGGAGCAGAACTTCATGCCTGAATTCACCACAGGCCCATCCAGCTACTCATGGGACAATGGCTTAAGTCATAGATTGGTATTCACAGAGCTGCTTCAGCCAGCCCTCTTTGAAAGAAAATACTCTGTGTAGCATTTCAGCTCTAGTATTATTAAAACGGAAGCAATGGTGTGAAACTGCCTTTGGGCCCTGATGTGTTGCAGGTTATTAATAGTAGTAGAGAGAGTCTTAGATTGGTACTTTGGTTTCTTCCCTACCTGAGGAACTGGTTCCTCCCGGCTTTCTGGGAAATTCTCAGTGTGTCCCTTAAAGTGACACTTGCCTTATATGTCCTTGCTGCGCACTTCCCTAGCTATTTTGAGGGAACTGTGGGAGACTGGAAAAAAAGAGGTTAATAATGTACATTTCTTACTTTAGAATGGGAATGGCTAAAACAAAGATGCATTAAAGGTAATATGAGAAAGATGAAAGAGAATATGCCAAAACTGGTATAAATGAAGAAGTAATGGGAAGGCCTGGATGTGGAAGGACCAGAACGACAAAGAAGATGGACTGTAGAGTGGCAAGCAATAATGGCACCTGGAGTAACAGGTCATTCATATCCCAGCCCATCTTATTCCATCTTCTCAGAATGCCTAGGTCAAGGGGAGACACAAAGGAAAGCCTTCAAGTTATGATGAGATGGTGACAGGAAGATAAGTGGACAAGCTCCTGTCTTGGTGCCTGAACACTGGCCAGACCACCGCTCCTCATGAACATTTCTGCTCTGTGAACAAAAAGCAAAGACAGTGTGAGTCAAATCACCTCTTCTCTGAGGTGTCACATCATGCCTCTGATGTTGCAACTTCATATGCTATCCCACCATTCTCAAAGGCTGAGTCAACACTACAATGTGCAGATTTATATCCTCTGTGTTATCTTCTAGCTGAGCATCTTCAGTCTCCATCTTTTGTTGTCCTAGTTCAGCAAGTGGGACCAGTTGTCACTGTGTGGGGGTGGCCAAAGCTATGTATTCTACCCCCATCTATTCATTCCCAAGGTCAATGGCCCATTTGCAGCAGCTTCCCAGGGAGTCGTTAGCACCTCCACTCCCAGCCTGAGGGGGCGTAGGTGCTAATGGGCCATCAACAGTCCAAAAATAGCCCATGACTCACAGAGTTAATCACCCATTGTGTGAGTCCCCGCCCCACGGGAGGGACTGGATGCTCCCTGAAGGTACAAAAGGGGGTGGGTAAGAAGACCTGGGGAACCCTTTTGTTGGACCCAGAGGAGCAGCAGGACCTTGACAGGAGGAGACCACCACTCCGGACCAGACCACAGCCATCACCTGTACCAACAGGTTTTTTCACTTCTTTTTGCTTTGGACTTAGGGGAACCACACAGGTCTCACACAAGGGCTAACAAACCCCTTTGGGTTTGTACCCCAGGGCACTGGGTTACACTGCTGGGTTTTGGGAGTTGACAGCAATTCCCCTTTTCGTCGGGGTATTTACTGTATTATTATTATTAAATTGTGGCTCTGACTCATAATCTCTCTTGTGTTGAGTTCATTTCTCCTGCTGGTTTACCTCTAACCCAGCACATTTGTTCAGCAACAGAATTTTTCCTAACATTGAAATATTTTTTTTTTACTACAGTGGAACCTGGAGGATCCTTCTTGGTCTACCACGGGCATATAGAGCATTCAATAATTCAAGTTTTTAATGAAATTTTACGTAGCATCTTCCCCAATCACTTTTTTGGTTGAACAAGCCCCACCCTTGATCTTTATTGATAGTCATATTTTGTAGACCTGTTTTCCACTGGAATAGTTGTAATTATGGAGAGTCTGTCTTGAGACAGGATGTCACCTAACTAGGCATGATACACCAAATAACCATTTGAGAGCACTGAATACAGTGGAAAAGTTAGTATAAACTTACTAATGAGGAGCCAGATCATTATAGAAAACAGAAACTAGAGAGATGACATTTAATGGGCAAATAAAAGCCATTATAAATGATTAAGACTGAATATAGAACCAGGTCTGCAAAAAGGTCTATGTTTTTTCTCTTTTTAAAATAAATTATCGGTCTTTTGAGAGATGACAAAAATTCAGTTGCTTTAGAGGGGGGTCATATTCTTTGGTTCTGTGTGGAATTACTGGGTTTGCATTTACAGTTCCATTAAAATTTAGTATAATTCTAAGTAAAAATGTTGTTTCAAAGTACGTTATTTTGCTTTTAACGCATCAAAGTGACATGTGGTGAAATTTCAATGTGCTTTTTAACTAGTACACTTTCGTAAGCTGGACATAAGTTCCAGAAATGTCCTGCTCCAAATGACTTGCTTTCAAAGGTAGGAGGAATATTTGTATTTATGCATCCATGCATAGGTGTATGGAACAGGTTGATGTAGATGAAGTTTGCCTATACCGACCAAAACAAGCATTTATTTTACACAAAGCAAAAATGCATCAGCTGGTTATGCTGTAAGCAGCTAAGGCAGCTGCTAAACAAAAGGTAAATCTAAAAGTGCTCCAGTTCAGGACTTCCTTTGTGAAAGTATCGTGGCATGGAGGTGGGAGGGACATTCTGTTCGCATAGCTCTAGTGCAATCACTTTTATAATGCAACATTGCACTTTGGGCACCTGACTTCCAGAATATTTGGTAGATTGCATAGAGTGTAGAGCAGATTGTAATCAAGCATCAGAATGACTTTATTTAGAAGGGGAGATTTAAATATGTATAGTTTGGGTAAGTAATGAAGAAAGGATTTGCACTAATAGTCTTGATACTTGGAGAGCTGAAGTATACAGATGTGGTTAAGTCATCTTAATAACCACCTATGCCAAAATTTCACAATGGATGGCAGAAAACTGCATGATGGTGAGGTGTCTTAGCTTGCCAGCTGCTTTTCTTGATTAGACAGAAAGCATCCTATGGTGTAGGGTTTTGCAATGTGCCTTAAAAAAAGCAGCAGCAAATGTAGGTACATATCCCTCCCTGGGGAAACTTTCCTGCATTGGCCAATGGTTCCAAGTGAGCCAACATTTCCTCTTCCAGATAAATATACTGCATAATGGTAAAGTAAACAAAGTTTCACGGAGACAAAGGACTTCACAACACAAACCCATAGGATTTAAGTGAAGACATTTTATTCTACACAGCACACAGGTTATATAGGGTTACAGGTACATCTTGTTGGCTAAAAAGGTCTTACTCTCACACGTTAGAACTTCTAATTGGTTACAAGCTTAATATCTCACAAGTCCAGTGTTTACATTATCTCATCCTGATGTTTTGAGGTTGGTGTCCGGGGTAGAGCCAGGCAGTTGGGATGCTCCCAAGGCTGTACTTGTTAGGGAATAACCAAGGCCTAATGGACAAATAGCAGGTGTGTGACCTTGCTTGTTTGCCATATCAGCAGGATCCTCTTTTGCTGGGATATCAGCAGAATTCTCATGGCTAGAGCAGTTGAATTCTCATGGCCAGAGCAGTTTGGATTGCTCAGAAATTCACTTTCTGCAACATAATGGTGGAACATAAGCAGAGCAACATGAGTCATTTATCTGTTACAAAATGTTCAAAGGCAAACTGTGGTTAAACGGATGAGTTTTGATGGTTTCTTCAACTTGGAATGATTCTCAATTTGTTGAAACTTCTCATTTTTAGGTTAAATAAAGAACTCTGGATTTCTGGTTCCCATCAGACTGTTCTGAAATCTGTCCAAAGTGTGTTCAATAAAAGAGAACCTTCAGTCACAGAATTATTCAAGCTGGAAGGAGGCTGTCTTGTGCAACTCCTCTACTGAATGTAAGGAGGGCTCAAGGCTCAAGGCTGGATGGGATTTGAATAGCTGCCAAGCTAGAGACCCCACAGCTTCTCTGGGCAACTCATTCTAGTGTTTGACCACCTTCACTGTGAAAAAAAGCTTTATTTTAATTATGTTTTAAAGGAATTTCCTGTATTTCAATTTGCATCCACTGCATCTTGCTCATTCACTGATACCACTATCTATAGTCTGACTCTGCATCTTTACGGCCTGCCATCAGGTATTTCTACTGATAAGATTCACCCTAGGCCTTCTTTTCTCAAAGCTAGATGATCCCAACTCTGTCAGCTGATCATATATCAGATGCTCCAAGTCCTTGATCATCTTCGTTACTCATTGCTGGGCTCATTCCAGTATGTCCATGTCTTTATTGCACTGGGGAGTGCAGGTCAGGGCAGAGCACCCCAAAGCCGATATCGTCGGTGCTGGATAGAGAGGAAGGATTACCTCTTGACTGCTGTCAATGCTTTTCTTCACAGGAGGCACTGAATGCCTTTGCCACATACACCGATAGGCTCCTTGTCAGTTTCTTATGCAACAGGACTCCAAAAGCCTCTTCTGCAGAGCAGCTTTCCAACCTGTTGAACCCCACCATATATTGGTGCATGAGGTTTTCTTCCCTGAGCGCAGGACTCTGTGTTTCCCTTCAAACTTCTGAGATTCCTGTTTTCTCAGTTCTTTAGCCTGGCAAAATCTATCTGAATGGCAGAAAAGCTTTTGGTGTATCAGCCATTTCTCCCAGTATTGTATCTTCTGCAGATTTGCTAAGTGCTCTCTTCTCCATTGTCAGGTCATTTCTGAATCACAGAATCATCAAGGCCCTTCCCTCCTTTTCTAAACCAGTAATTTCATTGCAGAAGGGTGTCAGTTTGGCCAGGCACTATTCCTATTTCATAAATCCATGCTAACTACTCCCAATTACTCTCTTTTTATCCTTAATACATTTGTAAATGGTTTCCAGAAGCATTTGTTCCATCACCTTCCCAGAAATCAAGATAAGGCTGGTGGGCCTATAATTGCCCATATCTCCTTTCTGAAGAGAGGAGTGAATGGTGTTTGCTGATTTGGAAATTATCAGTGGAAACCAAGTGCATCAAACCACTTCCCTTTTTTACTTGGTTTGTGAAAATTCCTATTTTACCTGGAAAAAAATATTAACAAGTCTTAAAGCTGGTTTTTGGGCTGGAAGAAGCACTTCATAGTGAAGCTTGGGAAAGTGTAATAAATTTGCGGAGTGGAGTCAGATCCTGCAAGTCGTAGTTAGGAGCAGATTTCAGACTTGCACTCGAGAGTTCAATGCCACTGAACTAAGTGTTTCACTACTTCTTCCCTAAGAGAGTTTCATTACGTCTCTTTCTCATGCCAAAGGCTATTTTCATCAAGTAGCTGGACACCACATCTGTCCGATGCATCTGTCTGGGAGTGTCACCCAAGGGATCCCTCTTTCAAACTGCTGAGTAGGAGGGGACAAAAGGAATGGCCCCTCCCCTCCTTGTTCTCCCTGGTGCTTTTGTTCTCTTTTAGTTCCCTTTTGAAGGGCTGATATTTTATTCAGCAGCCCCTGCTGTGCTGGAGCCCGTGACAGAAGTTTCTCAAAAGGACTCCGTTGACAAAATGCTAACAGCTGGTCTTTGAAACTCAGGGAGTGCTAGTCGGGAGAGGTGAGGGTGGCAGGAAGCAAAGCAGAGCAGAGGAAGAGAGGAGGGGAGGGGGCAGAAAATGCACTATTTGTGAGGAATAATGAGGCAAAAATATGACAGAGGTTTTTATTGCAAATAATAGACAGTGAACTTCAAATAAGAGAAGAGAATCATTAAAAAATCCACAGTAATAGAGTTAAATAAATGCATAATTAGTCAGCACCATGAAGGTGGAATTTACTGCAACAGAGATTCTTAAGGGAGAGTCAATAAATTCACAGCTGGTTTGGGTTTTTTATTATTATTATTCTTTCCCCTCAGGAACAGAAGAAAATGTGAATGAGCCCACGGCTGTTCTCAAGGTTTTGGCGGGATTTCTCTTCTTGTTGGCACAAATTGCAGTCTCTGTCTCAGTGGAGACAAGGCTGCCAGATCCACTCTCCCGGGGGAGATGAGATGATTAGTGAGTGGCAGGACTGAATACTATGTGTGTTTGGGATTAAACCGATGAATAAGCATGTCTGGTCCCAGGGAAATTTTGAGAAAATATAGGAAAATATGTTGCAAGTCCTGCATGCACCTTATCATGAATGTGTGTAAGACTACGCGTACTTTAGGATAATAGGGTATCTTACTCCTTTTCTTGACTTCTGCATAGGTGTCTGAATTCTTCATGCTTTTGTGTGTGGGTCTGTTTTATCACAGTGTGAGCTCTGACCCATGTGTGCATGTAGAAGCATGTGGTTTCCTGTGGATCCCTGAATGAGAGGCGGCACATGGGCCTATTCTGCCATTCATGGACACAGAGTGGGGCTGATGTTAAAAGCTAACAAACTATATATGTCATTACAGCAACAGCAAAATTGTCTAATATTGTATCTGCATGAGATACCCTTCCTGTTACACTTCTCTCTGCAGTGCCATCCTTACTAGACATGTGTGAAAATGTTCCTCACAAATGCCTTTTTTCTCTCCAGGATAAAATGCAAGTTTGTTCTTAATAGATTTCAAACTGTTTTTCCTTGGAGTCCATCACTTTCACAGATAGCCTTTCCAACACCCCCATTTCCTCTGTGCACTAGGTACAACTGAGGCCCTATAAACCCATAAGGCAATGGTAATGCAATCAGTTTTGTCTGGTCAACCTGAAGCAGCACCCTGTGAGAGTCCTATGCCTCAGTGTATTCCTAGAGCCATAACCAAGCCAGGAAGCAATTCCTATAAGTAGCAGTGTTAGAGGGACATTTGGTTTGTTGAAACAATTTCAGCTAGAATATTTCATGCTACTTCTGGAAAACTAAATGCTTCGATTTTGAGATCATAAAAAAGAAGCTTTGTTTAGATCAAAAATGTCTACCGTCTGAATTTGAATTTCCATTCTATGGGGAAGAACAAAAATTTCCATTTTTTCATCACCAGCTTGCAATGAAAAAAATCTTCAGGTTTCACAAAAGATAAAAAAAAAATCTTATTCTCACTGTTTTTCTCTTCATTACATTGTGATGCCTGTAGAACAGGCTTGTTTTCCTTCCCCACTTCTAACCAACATGCAGAAAAAGCTGCTGTACTTCATGCCACTTGATTTGAGCCAGTCAGATTTGTGCTCTTAAAGAACTGGAAGTTCAAAACTGACATCTGAGTGAAAGCAGTATTGTCTTCTATGAAACTGTCTGCTCCCCTAACCACCCTGGTGGTGGAGCAGACACTCACTGTTGGGGATGAAGGCATCTGTAACTGCCGACATCAACCTACCATGTGAAGGCAAATAGACTCAGTGCAACAGGCATGGATATGAGTTCCTGGAGCCTGGTCTGCTCATTAAAGCTTCTACTCTTTATCTTATCTCCTACTAAACTGGCCTAGAGGTTTTTTTCTCCTCAGTCTTAAGGCAACAGTTAGGGAGCCTGAACTAAGGAATTTGACCCACTCTCCTACACCTAAAATTTTTATGCTAAGTCTGATTGTGTCTTTTTTTGCCTACATATGCAAAAATAAAGACCACAACTTAGATCTGGACAGTCAGAGCTGAAATACAGTAGTGTAAGAAAGAAGAATGATTCTAAAATGACAGGAGAGACTGAAACTATGAGACACTTCCTACTCCCATGGCTAAAAGACAAATAATTTCAAGAAGGAGCTTTCTCTCAGATTATCTGCCATGATAAGCACTTCAGCAAAAATGTAATGAGAAAAAGCAGTGCCTAACCCCAGAGGAAAGGAGGGAGACAACAGAGATCACATCGTGCTATCGGTATGCCACCAAATCGGCAATTGATGCTAATGACAAATGGACATGGGAGATAAAATCACAGACACGCATTGAAGCCTTCCTCCAAAATATCTGTGCCTGCCTCTGATGGAGACCTGAAGCTCTGCTTTCTCTTTGCTCAACAACATATGTGCAGCTTATCTCTCCCAGTGAAACTGAGCAGAACTGTGGGTGAGTGCTGCGTGGGGCGAGTGTGTGAACAGGTCTGTGTGTGGGAGAACATTGTGTGCTTGCCTGTGCAGGGCATGGTTGCCCCATGAGCCTCTCTATACCTGTGGGGGGCATAAGACTGGGTGTAGCAACCCCTTTGCACCTGCTGCTAGGAGTTAATAGGATTAGTCTGAAGTTTTGAAAGAGCTGCTGTTAAAGGCTTTTTTGTTAGTTGAACGTGTGGTTTACACATGGCACCTTGCTCTGCATTCTAGGAGGATTTGGTGGAAGGAATCAGACGGACCACATGTACTGAGGAGCTGCTACAGGGTATTATCTTTGCCACAGATGGTATTATTCCTGCAAGTAAAGCAACCAAGGGGAACAGGAATTGGATATTGAGGTCACAGAGGGAAACAGCATGAGACACCACTTATGTGCTGGGAGCAAATATTAAGGGATACTAGGGTTTGACTCATGAAGATATAAAGTAGTCATCTGAAACCACCACACATCATCTATGCCTGGCAGGGACAGAGAGAGGGAGGGCTGTGGGAATTAGGGGATAATCACAGGCACATTCTGCCTGTTGTCCTATAAGTCAAAGTTTCTACAAGAATTATGGGAATGACTGGACCACCTGTGTGGATCTTGCGCAGGGGCTGGGCTGTGCTGTGCTGGGAGGTGTGAGGACAAGAACAACATGCTGCACAGAGGCAGCCATTGCTTTCTTTCAGGATGTACTCTGTGCAACGTACATTCTACTGCAATGCGTGAGTATCCTGAATAAAGCTTCTTGTGTGGGAGAGTTTTTCATGTTTAGCAGGTGTCTCAGTTTAAAAGAAACTAAGATGTCTGTCAAGGAAAGTGAGGAATCCTTCTGGACTAGGAAGGGGGTCTCTTCTCAAACACCTCCCCCCCTCCCCCCCAACCTTTGAAATTAAGAGACTTTAATCAGAAAATGTAGAGAAAAAGGATAACAGTTCTTTACTACAACTATATATATATATGTATAACAAAAAAAATAGAACAGAACAAACAGCAACACCATAACCAAAACTTTTAAATAAATCAAGTCCTATCTCTGCCCCTTGGGTGCAGTTATATTCACAGAGAGCAGGAGGTGATACCGCACCTCGGGAGGCAGTGGATGGAGTGGCCCATGAGCTCTGGCGACGCAAAAAGGGGGTAGGGAGAGGTGCTGGTTCCAAAAGCTCTCGTGGGAATGGTGGCCACAGGGACGGACTGAAACCTTTCCTGGGGGCAGTGTAAGGACCCTCTCACCATCTTTTGCCGGAAAGCGCTGGGTAGGGAGTGGAGGGGTGGAGCTGGGTTTAGCAACTCCTCTGAAGACGGCATTGGCCTCTCAAGGAGCCTGTAGTGAATCCAGGCAGTAGTGACTGTTTCCTCAGAACAGGGCAGGGCATGCGGAGTCAGGGAATGAGCCAGGAACCCCCTCCCAGTGCTTCCACTAGCCCAGAAAATGGCCAGAGCAGACGGAGGAGAGCAGCGTAGCAAGCCCCAGGAAACCTCTTTCTCCCACCACCTCCTCCCAGTCCTCTCCCCAGCCACCACTTTGGGATGCAAAGCTATCAGCCATCCCCTTTGTTTAGGCTCTAGGCAGTTAGCTGGCTCTGGGAGCAGGTAGTGGGGGGCTGGGCTTCAAGAAGGCATCTCGTCCTGGCCTCCAACTCCCAAACAACGGTGTTGGTAAAGGACAGAAAACAAAAAATCCATGAAAGAGTTTGAAATTATAACAGCAGGATACAAGAGAGGGAGCTGTGTTGGAAGGGATGGCAAGACTGAACCTTTCTCCTCCAAGTATGTGGCATGAGATCTTAGAGAAGAGGAACAAAAAAGGCAGATGTGACAGGTGAAGGAGTAATAGAAAAAAATGGCAACTAGGAAAACAGCCCATAGTGTTTAATGTGTGGGAGGAAGGATATGGATGTTTTCAGGTGCTCTGAACTCTCAGTCCAGCCTGTCACATAGCAGGAGAGTGCAGTGGTTGGCAGGGATGGGCAAACCAGCCTCCAAGAAGTGCTTGTATTGTGCCAGAATTCTAGTCCTGCTTTACCTGCCTTGAAGAGTCTCTGTCCTGACTGTACAGCCTGGGCCTGAGTGCAGCCGTGCATTCTGCATACAGCATTGCCTCATCTCCCAGGGCACACTGTATTAGGGGCGGACAGGTTATTGGGAGGGTGAGGCCACTGTACCCTTAAGCCATTGCATGCCTGACAAATAGCTTTTGCTCTGACAGATCCACCCAGCCTGCCCTGACCTAGCCCCCCAAGCTGTTACATACTGCTGTTTGTGCCCTGCACTGATGCAGAGAGACTGAATCTCTGTTTCTGCTGGCTAGGAAATGTCTCACTGGGGGATTGTCACAGAGAGCACCAAATAAAAGAGAGAGAAAAAAGAGACAATAAAATAAGACTTTCTTTCAGACCACCTTCTGTCTCAGAAAAGTTCAAGAGATTTCAAAACAACCTTTTCCTTGCAGAAATTCTGAAACTCCCAACCAAGCCAGCATCGGCTAGATATAAAGCCATAAATCAGGCTTTGGCTCATTTTGAAAGCATTGGAGTTTGGTTGTGTTTTTTTTTTCTATCCCTCAATTTCTATTTGTTATAGAATCCAGGAGGGTTTTTCATGGCAAGCCTGTATAATGCTGTGGAAAGTCAGGATATGCTCAAGAGCTCGCTCCAGAAGAACGGCCCTGAGATGTTCCAGGCCAGCAGACTGGAACCAGCTCAAGGTTTGTTCACTGCTTAGATAATGTGAAGTGGTTTGGGGAACAGGCTTACCCTGGAGCAGCCACGGTCTGTTTCCTTCACCCTTTGCTTCTGCGTCACTGACTCCATTTGGCCTCTGCTCATGTTGTGAACTGCACCTATTATGTTTCCTGTTGTACCCCCTGTCCTCACAGTGAGGCTTGTGTAGGCGTAGGCAAATGAGAAAATAAAGGTGTGCCTTCCCAGGGCTCTTTGCTGTCCTGGTGAATGGACAAGGTGTGAGGTTTTCAAGCATTTCTTCCCCCTTGTGCTGACTTTTCTGCCACCTTGGAGCAGCTGTTATTGAGATCATGTGGAGCAGAACAAGGTGGTAGATTGAAAGCTAGACTATGCTATTCATCCTGTATAATTAGTGGAGGCAAACATACACAGTTTTGGGATAGGTTTATTTTTTTAAGCTGAGTCTCCTAGGAAGGAACAGCCAAAACCCTATGTTTAAGTGCCTCTTTCCAGCCAGCCCTATGACAATGCTCTGGCAAAGCTAGGCTCTTCCTACAGTTCACCAGCATCCCCTTTACCTTATCCACCACATCTGTATGTGTTACTGATCAGTGCAGTTTCACAGGCTTACTGAGGACTTCTTTGTATGATCTCCCTGCACAGAGTTCAGTGAGCACTGCTCCAAAATGCACCTGTGCCATGAAGTCAGCATATGTGTGACAAGCCTCTTTTCAGTCTGCCACAAACATTGCATTGCTGCAAGCATCTAGAATTCAGCAGAAAATGGCTGTGAATTTGCAGGGCATGGTAGCTTTTGCTTAACAAAGAAAAGTAAAAAAACAAATACACATGAAAATAAAGATGTATGTATATGAACACATCAACGTAACCACCAAAAAAGTTTTTGAAATGGCTGTACTCACCCCACTGGTGTGGGTTTGGATCTATAATTGCACTGGTTCTCATGACACTCCCTTTTTCCAAAAGCTTTTTGGCAGAGACAAAATAGCTGGCATGAACAACAGTGCAAAATGAAGATAAATGAAGAATATGTGCACATGAATCCCTAGAAGAAGACTGGGTTGATCTTAATGCAGATGCAAGTTTTCATGTACTGTTTTTTACTGTTTTTTCTTCTCTGTAACTAGAAGAGCAAAAATACAAGGAGCAACTGAAGTAAGCAGTAGAGGAAAAAAACAACCCTGCAGTTAGTATGTCAGCTTAGGATTTAAGAGAGCCCAGCTCATGTACTGCTTCTCCTGTAGACTGGTGTATAGCTGCCTTGAAAAAGAAGAGGAGGTATCCTGCCCTTTCTCTTCAGAGTCTGGATTTAAGCATATTTCTATATGTAGCAGAAGCTGTAGCCTGGTGTCTGCTGTCTAAGTGTACAGATGGCATTAGCACAGGGCATGGCTTTTTGTGGCCCTACTCCTTCTGATAGACAGGGATCAGTGCATGTCCAGAAATGCTGTGATGGGACTCTTGTCTAGAAGGATGGGTGGTGTAAAGCTGTGGAGGCTAGCTCAGTAATTAAAAAGTAGATAATTCTATAAAAAATAGATGGGGTGTTCAGGAGACAGATCTCTGTTATTTGCCCTTAGTCATTTGACTTTCATTTTGAGAGTGATTCCTCTGATGTGGTACATGAGCAGGATGCTCACCATATGAAATCCCCCATCCCAGCTGTAGAATATGCAGACAGGTGAAGTCTTTATATACCTGAATTCCCTTGTCAGGGTTTATGCCATCCACGTGTACCCATTTGGATTGTTTCAAACAAAGATTGGAAGACCTGCAAAATGGGGAACTTGCCTCTGCCTTTCCTCTGTCCTCCCTATGAATTGTATGCAGAATTGCAAAATTTCCTTTTTGCAGGGATAAAACTGTGTTCTGCTGTAAGTATTTTAATATGATTATGGGTCAGTCAGGTTCTAATTGGCTTTAATTAGCAGCTTACATATATGAGATACCAAATTATTTTCTACTTTTAAAAAGTATTAAAAAAGTCACCTCCAGTCTGATTCAGCTGATGGTTGGTTCTCTGATCAAAAGGACAAAGACATCTGTCCCCATACAGGGACTATTTTTTTGTGGGGAAGTAGATTTGATCTTTTCAGTCAAATGATCCCTTCAAGGGACCATTGGTAAAATAGAATTCCACTGTATTATCAAGCTGGAGTCACAGCAAGAGAAGAGACAAGTATAGATGAGTTGCAGGTCACTGATTGCCTTTTCTCCTGAATGTATTAAAAGTGCTGTGAGTCTCCAACTTTCCACAAGATCCACCTTGGTACTTTAATTTCCCTTAATTTTTCGTTGTTTGCGCTGTGGTAGGTGCTAGTGTGTACAGTGCTTTATATGCTGGGTAAAGATGTACAAAGTAATCCTTATGCTTACTAGCTTCTCTCAGATCATTTTTTTCCAAGAGCTGACTGCAAAAAATAGGATTTTTTTTTTTTTAGTCTGTGTTAGAAAGCATAGTTTCCTGAGGAAGAAAATTAAACATTCAGTCTAACTAGAGGTAGTTTGATGCTACAGTATTGCTCTAGTATTGAGAAAGTTGTAGTTTGGGAGTCACTGAAGTTGGGTTCCTCATATGAACTCTGTCCCTGAGATCATGAGGTTGTTTTGGGGTTTTGTTATTGTTGTTGTTTTGGTTTGGTGTTTTCCTTGTAAGCTGGCAAAATAACTCATGAAAGACAGAGGCTGACCTTCATCTATACCAAGACTTTAAACAGATACAGTTCAGATGTCTAGGTCTGAACTCCTGGCCCTAACCACACTGTGAAGTGTTGCTGTGACTGCCATTGCAAAAGGGCAATGTCTCTTCAATCAGCTTGCCTGATGGCAGGATCTAGGAGGCCTTCTGTTTCTGGTTCCTTCTCTTTGAGAGAGATAAGCTCCATTAGCCTTGGAAAGAAAAGTCCTTCTGCAGAGGCCAGTGGAGCCAGCAGTATGATAGGTCAAGGGAGCAAATGATTATTCTTCCTTCTCTCTGACAAGTGTTGTGATATACATTAGAATAGCTCTTGGATGTTTATGTGTGGGTGGTTTTTTCATATCAGGATATTTTTGTCATATATGATTGTGTAAGAGGAAAGACTTTTACACTAGCTTCTTGGGAAACTTCAAGAAGAAATGTATTTTGAAACTGGATTTGAAGAAAGACTGTCAGTGGGTGCCAGAAGGGAAGCTCTATGATAAAGAAGTGTGAAGGTGGATGGACTGCTTTTGTTGCCCACTGGTTGTTGAAAACATGTTTTGTGATAAATTTTGGTACTGAAATCAAGAACTCTGTCCATTTGTAGTCCTCCTATTGGCAGGGGAAGGGAAATCTAAACCCACGTAAATCAAATCTGAGTAGTGGTTTCCACTTGCATTTGGAGACAGCCTGAAAGTCCTCTGAAGGGTTGTATAAAGGCATTCTTCATCTTAACTGACTTTTTCATTCTGCTCTGAAACTGATCCTAGATTACTTTTGGTAGAACCAGCTCTCCAGCATGTTTTTTTCTCCCTTCTTCTGCTCACCATAAAGAATGCCTTTCCCCTACTTCAGGAGAGAGCAACCACATCTTTGCTTCCCCTAATATCAACTATTTTTGGGAGACATTTGGTTTTGCCTGTGTTTTTCACCATGCAGATTTCCTTTTCCTTCACCATATTGAATTTCAGGCTGGATTGATGATCCTGCAGAGCAGTGTTTTTCTGTGTGATAAATAACACAAGGGCTCCCCATACTGATCCAATGAAGGTGAGATTTCCAAGGTGACAGAGCCTATAGAATTCTGGAAGAGTTTAGGTTTAGCATATTGCAAAAAAAAAAATTGGTATTTTAATTATAGCATATCAAAAGGGTTTATTTAACTGTTTGCTTTCTCCTCTGATGCTGGGGTGGTTGTGGTACAGTCACAGTCTGCTGGAGTGGGTGTTTTCTCTTTTCTTTGTCAACCAGAACATCTCTACTTCCTTCAAACAACCTTTGAGCAATTTGATTTTGTAAAGGGTGTCCCTGCCCATGGCAGGGATGTTGGAAGTAGGTGGTCTTTAACGTTGTTTCCAACCAAACCATTGTATGACTTGGAGAGAGTGTGTTGGTGATCAAAACAGAGGTGTTTAGTTCACATTTTTCATTATTCATGCTCACTTTGGTGGATGTCACTTGTTATTTTCCAGAGCTCAAGCTCGTATTACTACATGTATGCAAATTGGCAGGATGTTTAATGGCAGGATGTTTAATGCTTCTCACCTTTAACTTATGACCCTGCTCCACATCTGAAAATCTTTTATTTGATGGCTGATTAGTTGTCTATTGCATGGGTAAATCAGATATAGCAGAACCCTTCATGCACTTCCTGAAAAAAAAATCTGGTATAAATAGCCTTCCTGTTGGGCAGTTATCCAGAAAGGGCTGGGAGAGAATGGGACACAAGAGATTGCAGTTTTTCTTCCTTCTGTGAGTCCTTTCTCAGTTTAATTTGTGAGGTTATTTTAGGGTAGAAAGGGAGTGAGGGAAAGAGAGATGGTATAATGGATAGGGAAGCTAGTGCTGATATTGCTTGCAGATCTAAACATGCAGGATCCTTTTAATCTTGCAGTGTGGCAGTCTGGTACCTTATGGTACAACAAAATTAACTTAAAGCCTCCACAAACCTTTGGGAGAGAAAACATAGTCTAAGTACAGTAGAGTAGAGAAAAGAAAAAAACTGTAAGGTACAACTAATCAGATACCCCGAGAACCCTGTTTTGCTCAATCTTCTTTGCAAAAATTAAGCTGATGACTTTGACCTTTTTAGGGCCTTAATTTTACAGATGTAATGCCAGCACTTAATACTTTCCATGTGCAAAACTCAAAGCAGCTTAAAAAATGAGGGTAGCTGCAGCAATCCTTTATTACAGACAGGCTCGCTAAGAGAAATGATTTAACAAAGCCATTAACAGTCACAAGGCTTGCCCATTCTGTGTATGCACAAAGTTAACATATCCTCCAGACTCAGCTTACCTCATCCAAAGTTACCAAGTAGCTCAGTGAAAGTGCTTCGTTAAAAATGTTCTCCCCTCTAGCTTGCTGATGCTGTACTCCCCACCTGAAATCCCATGATATACTGTTTTTTCCCTGTCTCATAAAGGCATGCCAGGTTATTATGCACTCTGTATTTATCTCATGGCCTTCTCTATAATGCACGAGTTACCCATGGCTAATTGCTGGTCTTAAAAAAGTAAATGCATAGAGCATCATGTTTGGATCCAGGTATTTGTTTGGTTTGTTATTGGGTCTTTAGGGACAGAACCAGATATAAAGTTCAGTTACGACGGTACACCAAGTATCACCAGGGCTGACTCGGAGACTTACATTTGGGTCTGAGCCAAGGCTGTGTTTTTTCAGTACCGTTACACCCAGCATCATTTGAAGTCCTCTGAGGAACAGGGCTGTTAGCTTCTGGAAGAAACTTATGGATACAGTCAGGAATTGCCTCTTCTTTAATGTTTGTATTTTGCAACCTGGTGAGTCCTGACCTGAGCAGAGCAGTCAGTGATGAACTACAAGACCATTTCAGAGATGCGGGGACATGAGTCAGATGTGGAGACATTGGTCAGATGCTCATTACAGTGACTTTCTCTAATAGTGCTCGGCAGGAGGAGCCCTGATAAATTCATCCCATTAACAGATCCCACTCCCTAGTTTTCCTTTCATTCTGTATTTGATAGTGTTAACAAAGTATTTACACAGAATTGTTCAGATTGGAAAAGACCTTCAAGATCATCAAGCCCAACCTTTGACTCTTCACCAGCTTGTCAACTAAACCGTAGCACTAAGTGCCATGTCCAGTTGTTTGTTGAACACCTCCTCTCGTCCTGTCACTGGTTGGCAGGGAGAAGAGGCCGCCCCCCAGCTGGCTACAACCTCCTTTCAGGTAGTTGTAGAGAGTGATGAGGTCTTCTCTGAGCCTCCTTTTGCCCAGGCTAAACACCCCTAGCTCCCCCAGTTGCTCCTCATAGGACTTACCCTCTAGACCCTTCATCAGCTTTGTTGCCCCTCTCTGGACATACTCCAGAACCTAAGTGTCTTTCTTGTAGTGGAGGGCCCAGAGCTGAAGACAGGATTCAAGGTGCACCCTCACCAGTGCTGAGTACAGAGGGACAATGACTTTCCCAATTTTGCTGGTCACACTACTTTTGATACAAGCCAGGATGCCATTATTATGCCATACATAGGCAGCCAATGCAGTGGGTTATGTGAGGTTTGAACCAGCAAAGATCAGAACTGCGTTTCAAAGTCTCTTCAGATTTCTGGTTACTGCTTCTTCCATCTTCTCTGGACCTTTCTCCTGCCTGAAATGCTGGAATTAAACATTCTCTGAAACTCTGATTGCACAGTCTGTTTCCCCCAGTGGTGCCTAGTAGAAGAAATCTTGTCTCTTAGATATCAAATTTGAAAGCAAAAATGGGAGAAAATAACAGTTGCTTTAAATAATGAACAAAAGTACCACGAGATTTATTTCCCCCACCTTCTCCCTTCTCTCATGCAGATACTCTCTTCTTTAGAAACAGTTTTCTGAAGTGAGTTTCATGCTGGATCGACAGCCCTGCAAAGCAGCGTCCTCTGTTCACATACCAAATGGGAGTAACTAATGGGTAGGAGTTCAGACTTTCACTCAGCAGTAGCAGTATGCCTTCGACTTAATATAACTAGAAAGCTGCATATATGTGACAGGCTAGGGTTATCTGCCTGGTCCCTTCAGTGGCAAGATACTGTGTCCTCCTGAACAGCAAGGTTGAGACCAGAGTGGAGAATTTATTCATTTCAAGGTGGGTGAAAAATGATCAATTAATGATTTCACTATAGCAACTAAAAAGGGTTTATGTGATACAATATATCTGTGGTTGGCCTCGAACATGTATCCTCTAGGCAGAAACCGTGGATGTTGCTACAAATCTTCTTGAACCAGTTCTGCCTTTGAAATTGGCATATTGGAATGGATTACAAATGTGATATTAGTCAATTCATATTCTACAATTAGAAAAGTGAAATGATGCTATTCCCCCCCCCCACCCC